>JAECMU010146524.1:5778-18149 GCA_016106625.1 Dracogyra subfuscus | reverse complement strand
TTTGGAACCTTTCTGGTATGAAGGGGAGGCACTTCGACAGCAACTCGCAGATATAGCCCAGGACAGAGAAGACATCAGTGATTCTGATTCTGGTGTTAACATGTTTCATACTGAAGAGTTTAGCTGTAATGTGGAAGATGATGATAGTGAATGTGACTAAACATTGATATTATTAAAATAGTCATATTCAATATTATAATGTGACATTATCGTCTTTAAATTGTGTGGCAGTTATTCATTAAAGCCATTATTTACTGTCAAATAAATACTGCAATCCAGATCCATGAATACATGTATATACAGTGCATCTTATATTATGAGTCAAAATTGAAAGGGAGCGGGACATAGCTCAGTGGTAAGTGCGTTCGTTAATGGTGCGGTGGGTCGTCAGATCGATCCCACATGGTCGACCTGTTGGGCTATTTCCCTTACCAGCCAGTGCTCCACATCTGGGGTATCAAAGGCCGTGGTATGTGCTATCCTGTCTATGGGATGGTGCATATAAAATACCCCTTGCTGCTGATCTGAAAGAGTAGCATATGTGGTGGCAGTGGGTTTCCTTCCTCACTATCAAAATGGTCCTTAACGCCATATAACCGTAAATAAAATGTGTTGAGTGCGTTGTTAAATAAAACACTTAAACCCAGATCATCCGAATCTTGACTGACTTATTCATCGCCAGAACAGAGCCTGGGTAATTTAAATGACTGATATGGTCACCTAATGGTGATTTTGACACGGTTATTGTGTATGTATCTTAATTTAATGTCATATTAATCAGGAGATTTTAAGCTTTCTTTTGATATATTATACTTGTCTCTGACATATTTGTAGACATTTTGGTGGAATAAAAATAGAGAGCGCCAAATACGGCGTAACGTCAATGAAACTTTATTACTTTCTAGGGTACCTTCCAATATGGGTGAGAAATGACTAGTGAATCTCAATTTTTTCACTTTTACCAGTTTGTATCGCATTCTGGACATACTAGGGTTCTTAAAAAACATAATGTGGTAGAGTGGCAGGGTGCACGTGGATCCTATGTAGCCCATGGCCTATATAACATTCCGTGTGTTTTTTCTTTTAATTAGGTAATTAGTACAGTAATTAAAAATTATGTTTAAAATTGTTTGTGTTATATGCATGGCAGTTTAAAGGGACATTCCTGAGTTTGCTGCATTGTAAAATGTTTGCGAAAAATAAAATATTTCTACGATTTAACTTACATATTAAATATATTTTTCTTGTTTAGAATATCATTGTCTGTATATTCAATGTGTTTCTGGCCATCTTAATATTTGTAAAAAGCCCAAACTGGATTTTGTCTTTAAATAATTTCGTACGTACAAAAATATATATATTATGAAATAAAATGAAATTTAACCTAGTACAAATATTAAAACGATTAGAAACACGTTTATTATACATCCACTAATATTTTATGCAAAAAGAAAAAATTGTTATGTAATTACAATCATTAAAAAGTCTCTGTTTGTCGATAACATATTACAATTTGCAACACACTTAGGAATGTCCCTTTAACCGAATATATGACACTGCATATTATGTTTCAATCCATCCTGGATTTCCCGTGTCACGTTCGTTCATAACCTTGAAATGGAACACTGCTGTCACTATCGCGTCGTTTTCTTTTGGTGCAAGATCCAACGCCCCGTGTAATTTAAAGCGTTGACAGCAGGCTTCTCTTTGACTCTGTCCTTGCTAACGTGCACTTCCCGCCATCTCAAGATACTAATGAATTGATTTGTGTTAGCAGACGCGAGTGACACTGAGTGAATATACCGACCGAATCCACTACCAGTTTAAAGAAACTAATTTAACAAATCAGATGGGTTGTAATGCGTCGTTTTGCAACAAAGTGCCGAATTGAAATTTGATTTTTTAATATTTTGTATTGCAATTCGGCACTTTATTGCAAAATGACACTCTACAGATGGTTCCGTGTCAAAGTTCCAGGTGCAAACAATAACGAAAATAACGGGGCAAATATTAATGGAGTAAAAGTAGTCGAGGCAGTGATTATTTGTGTTACTATATATTATCTATTGTCAATAAACATGTATTTTTATTTTGTATACTGTTGTTATACAATATACACTAGAGGTTGAAACCAATACAGGGTACAAGAAAAATAATTGTTGGTGATAAACACATTAATTAAATACCTCCATTCTTAGGTAGGTTGAAATTATTGGAAGATGCTAATATTGTGTTTTTTTTTCTTTTTCTTGTTTTTGTTGAACCCTTATTAGCGATATACCGAGTTCATATATCATAATATCTGTATTTGGGTACAAAGACCCTGTAGTAATTATATTTTAAAACGGTTTTATTTAAATGGCGTTAACAGTCTTTGCGTAGGAACTGTTATTACAGTACGTTTATTAAGACCACAGTGTTAACTTTAATATTGACTAGATGTTTAACGACACCCCAGTAACTTCAACAAGTCTAGATGTTTAACGACACCCCATTAACTTTAACATTGACAAGATGTTTAACGACACCCCAGTAACTTTAACAAGACTAGATGTTTAACGACACCCCAGTAACTTTAACAAGACTAGATGTTTAACGACACCCCAGTAACTTTAACAAGACTAGATGTTTAACGACACCCCGGTAACTTTAACATTGACTAGATGTTTAACGACACTCCGGTAACTTCAACAAGATTATATGTTTAACGACACCCCGGTAACTTTAACAAGACTAGATGTTTAACGACACCCCAGTAACTTTAACAAAATTAGATGTTTAACGACACCCCAGTAACTTTAACATTGACAAGATGTTTAACGACACCCCATTAACTTTAACAAGACTAGATGTTTAACGACACCCCAATAACTTTAACATTGACTAGATGTTTAACGACACCCCAGTAACTTTAACATTGACAAGATGTTTAACGACACCCCATTAACTTTAACAAGACTAGATGTTTAACGACACCCCAGTAACTTTAACATTGACAAGATGTTTAACGACACCCCATTAACTTTAACAAGACTAGATGTTTAACGACACCCCAGTAACTTTAACATTGACAAGATGTTTAACGACACCCCATTAACTTTAAAAAGACTAGATGTTTAACGACACCCCAGTAACTTTAACAAAATTAGATGTTTAACGACACCCCAGTAACTTTAACAAAATTAGATGTTTAACGACACCCCAGTAACTTTAACATTGACTAGATGTTTAACGACACCCCAGTAACTTTAACAAAATTAGATGTTTAACGACACCCCAGTAACTTTAACATTGACTAGATGTTTAACGACACCCCAGTAACTTTAACAAGACTAGATGTTTAACGACACCCCAGTAACTTTAACATTGACTAGATGTTTAACGACACCCCATTAACTTTAACATTGACTAGATGTTTAACGACACCTCAGTAACTTTAAAAAGACTAGATGTTTAACGACACCCCAGTAACTTCAACAAGTCTAGATGTTTAACGACACCCCAGTAACTGTAACAAGACTAGATGTTTAACGACACCCCAGTAACTTTAAAACAAGACTTGATGTTTAACGACACCCCAGTAACTTTAACATATACTAGGTGTTTAACGACACCCCAGTAACTTTAACATTGACTAGATGTTTAACGACACCCCAGTAACTTTAACAAGACTAGATGTGTAACGACACCCCAGTAACTTTAACAAGACTAGATGTTTAACGACACCCCGGTAACTTTAACAAGACTAGATGTTTAACGACACCCCAGTAACTTTAACAAGACTAGATGTTTAACGACACCCCAGTAACTTTAACAAGACTAGTTGTTTAACGACACCTCAGTAACTTCAACAAGACTAGATGTTTAACGACACCTCAGTAACTTTAACAAGACTAGATATTTAACGACACCCCAGTAACTTTAACAAGACTAGATGTTTAACGACACCCCAGTAACTTTAACAAGACTAGATGTTTAACGACACCTCAGTAACTTTAACAAGACTAGATGTTTAACGACACCCCAGTAACTTTAACATTGACTTGTTGTATAACGACACCCCAGTAACTTTAACAAGACAAGGTCTTGAAGTGTCCGAGAACAGGTTTTATTGACTGATTACTCATATTACTGTATTGTATTTCCTGCACCAGGGTTACACACGTTTTGTACCGACAGTCAGCTTACAGTTTGACACTTCGCTTATCACATTAAACATGTTTTCACTAATGAATCGATTCGTTCTGTGTACGCTCGCCTCTCACAATCATTGACATTTACCAGGTATATTAATAGAATAATACGTATATTATGGTATATTATATGGTACATTATTTAAGTTATGTTATAGATTTATGTAAATGTAAGAAAAATACCTTTTTATGTTTTACGTATACTAGCATTCTGCACAAAATAAAAAAATAAATACCAATAGCATTCTGAAAAGTTCATCACAATATGGTTATTTCACGTGATGTATGTCACGTGATGTTAATTTTGTCCCGCCTTTTTTTCCCCAATGAAGTCGAGTGAAAACTATACCTTATTGAAACTATACCTTCTGTTGATATATAAGATCACGTTTAACATCAGTATGCGTACATACGGATTGGGTATTTCACCGCGAAGTCATGTCTTCTTGTTTTATGAGCCTGGTCGCATTGGTGCTTCTATCACACGTACCTTCCTGTCGATGTGTAAGTTAAAGCCGTTTTCAAGATTTCACACTGTGTTCATATAGTAATTCATTATATACATAGCAATGAAATATATAGATCTACGGAAATCATAAAAGTCATATCCGGTGAAATGTCATATTTTTACTCTATTTTAGCTACAGTGAAAATATAGAAGTCGTATTTACTTTTTTGTAAAAGTGCATGATTGAATTATCTCCATTTGTCTCGGTTCTTCATATTTAAATTTGATGATTGCCAATGTATCTGATAGTATTTGAAAAAAAATAAAATGCAGTTTAAACATTTGTACACGAAGGTATACAAAGTGCAATTACGATAAAATTTCTAAAACAAATAAGCTAAATAATGATGACACAATGTAGTGTTGCCCGCCTGATGCGCGGTCGGTCTAGGATCGATCCCCGTCAGCTAACCACTGGGTTTTTTTCTCGACATAACCATATGTCCGACGCCGATATAACCGTAGTATAATGTGTTGAGTGCGTCGTTAAAAAAACAAACAACAACAACAACAAAACAACCAAAAAAAAAATAAAAAATGTAGTGTCGTCGAGTGTAAGTGTAAGAATTTAATGGCATTCGACTCGTTTTATATTTGTGGGAGTTTTTAGAGGATCGCTTTGTCAGGTATGTTTGCACAGCAGTATTGCTAAATAAATAATAGTAAAGATAAATTTTAATTAAATTTCTTTTTAAAATTCTATGGTAAAGTAAATTTTCTGGCAAAGTTCCATAGGAAGAAGTATGTCATGACGTTACGTGTTTTCGATAGGATAAGCGAAATATATTACCAAAAAGCGAAAGATATTGTCAAAAATTTGGAAATATGTATATAATAAATATACCATTTCAAGGTGTTTTTCCGAATACGATTTTTATGTCAACTCATGATGTATGAAAACCATATGGTTTTCACACATCACTCGTTGATATAAAAATGGTATTCGAAAACCCCCATGAAATAGCCTCTATATAGCGCTCATCAAGATACACGTATTGATAGGAATTCACCAGAGTAGTTTTTCAAATGTGTTGTTTCGTTGAAAATTAGCAAATTATTAAACGTGTGTTATTTTAATCAATTCATTCACAGCACATTTCCTTTAAATCCACTATCCTGTGTGTGCTACTACTACTGTAACAAGTTACTGGGGTGTCGTTAAACATCTAGTCCACTATCCTGTGTCTGCTACTACTACTGTAACATGTTCCCTAATAGTAGAACGCTTTAGCGACCACTGCTATACATTTATGTCTGTGACAGTCCCAGTTAGATTTTTTCTTTTTTCTTTTTTCTTGTCTTTACAATTACTAAATATTTATATAAGAATTGTTTCTCATTTTTTAGGAATTTATCAATGTATAAAAGTCACAAATGGTATAAAATCGCGTAGCAAGAAGTGTACCTTAAAACAATCAAAACTAATTTATTTCGTTCTTACCGTCAACCATGTTCTATAAATAAGCGTAGGAATACATGTATACATACTATTGGATATTGTCCGTCTAAAAATAAAAATAAGTATTGAATCAACAAAAACAGTGTACGCGTATATATCTTTATTTTAACTTATATATATTCACAATACAACTGTTCTTCATCAAGTCAAAACTGAAAATAATAAATCAGTTATTAATTAGAACTATTTTTTTCACTTAAACACGTAATTTCATTTTTATGAGGTTTATTCAGCCAATAAATACAGTAAATCGTATAAATTCGGAAAGTTTGTAATTATATAATAATAATAAACTGTGAATTCAATTGTAGGAGACTGTTAGAAAGTACGCTTCGGAAGTATAAAACATTTCGTAATTTGTTAAGATGCTAAATCTTACTCATCTCTATATAACATTGTAGCGTTTTTGTGTTTAACCGAAAATAGGTTTAATCTTTAAACTAATAGACCCGTTCCAGCATCCACTAAACGTGTTTGTGCCTATTATTTACGTTTGTTTTCTGTGTTATGCACATTTTCTAAACCAAAAGACGTCAGTGTATGATAACATCGACACTTAACCATTGTGAAGACTATCGTCTGTTCCGTGAAAAAATTTTATTGTGTTTTCTCGATTGGTTTATAACCAGAAGGGATGTTAACAAAATGATAATTAAATATAGTTTGGTAAGATAAAATATTCAATAAAATATAATTTCATTCTTCATATTAACTATGGACAATTATTGTTGTTTATATATCTTGATGAATATTTTGAAATTACATAAATAATCAAAACAAGTTTCCTTTACTCTTCACTTTAAACCAAACTGTAACTATTGACAGAAATAACCAGCATTCACTGAAGGCCGGAATGAGATATACTATATTATTGTCTTTCAAACTTTTGATTACATTAGAGTGGGGATTTCGTTTTGGACGTATTTAACGACGCCATTAGAGCACTTTTTTTTTTTTTTTTGTATCTATCATCGGCTATTGGATGTCAAACATATATGGTCATTGTGACACTTGTTTGGAGGAATAGTCAACTCTTTTACGATAGACAGCAAGATATTTTTTTTTTTGCGCTTCTCACAGGCAGGCTAGCACAAACCATGGCCTTTGTTGAACCAGTTATGGATCACTGGTCGGAGCAAATGGTTTACACCTACCTATTGAGCCTTGCGGAGCACTCTCTCTGGGTTTCGAGTCGGTATCTGGATTAAAAATCCCATGCGTCGACTGGGATCCGAACCAAGTACCTACCAGCCTCGCCCTCTGCCGCTAATAAAGCTGGTTTGACCCACGGCAATAACTAACGACCACGGTAGTAGGGGTGCATAGTAGGTGGTTACAAGTGCCTCTTAACAATGCCAGAAGTAGCTACTGAACACTCCCACTCCCAAAGTGGTCAGACTAAGCCCACATCTAAAAGCTGATGGGGGAATGGCAGGTGTGTGTCACAGATAGTCACATGAGACAAGCACCTGTCGCGGTTGGAGAGACAAGGACTGGGATGTAGAGATCGACAGCAACAGAAGTTGAAAGATAGGAGGAGTTCAGATCGGGAAGAAATGAAATGGAATTCAAAGGAGAGAAAAGAAAGCGGACAGTGTGATAAAACAAATATCTAACAGTCTGTAGTCCGATGGTTTAGCCATTGCGCCACCAAGGCTGGTACACCAGAGTGTTAACTGGACATCTTGAATATGGAAATTAGGTGATAGTACCGTAGCTATCTATGTTTTACTGTCTGTTTTTGTTATACGCCATTGCTACAACATTTTTATATGTTAAATGCTATAATGTATTTACCATCTCTACGGATGTAACCCTTGTTCAATACCAGTGTGAACATTTGTTTTCAACCCTCGACCCCTGTGAATGATGTTCGTCTCCGCTTGTTCAATACCACTGTGAACATCTGTCTTCCTCAATCAACCGTTTCCGCTTGTTCAATACTAGTGTGAACATTCGCTTCCGTTCTCGACCCCTATGAATACTGTTTGTCTTCGCTTGTTCAATGTGAACGTCTTCCTTCCTCGACCCCTGTGAATGCTGTTCGTCTCCGCTTGTTCAATACCAGTGTGAACATTTGTCTTCCTCCCTCGACCCCTATGAATGCTGTTCGTCTCCCCTTGTTCAATACCAGTGTGAACATTTGTCTTCGTCCCTCGGCCCCTATGAATGCTGTTCTTTTCCGCTTGTTCAATACCAGTGTGAACATTTGTCTTCCTCCCTCTACCCCTATGAATGATGTTCGTCTCTGCTTGTTCAATACCAGTGTGAACATTTGTCTTCCTCCCTCGACCCCATGAATGCTGTTCGTCTCCGCTTGTTCAATACCAGTGTGAACATTTGTCTTCCTCCCTCGACCCCTATGAATGCTGTTATTTTCCGCTTGTTCAATACCAATGTGAACATTTGTCTTCCTCCCTCTACCCCTATGCATGCTGTTCGTCTCTGCTTGTTCAATACCAGTGTGAACATTTGTCCACTATAGTGTGGATCCTGGTTTAAGAAATGTGTACTGGTCTCTCATGTTTGCCAGCTGTGTACGTTACTGAACTGAACTAGGGGACTAAATTTATTTTATCAGCACTCGTTGATAAACGTATAAAAATATTTGGGAAGCCTCGGATTTCATAATTTTATCAACTCGTGCTGATAAATGATGATATCACAAGACACTCGGGGAGCATCCCCAATATATACATAGCAATAAAATATATAGATCTGGAAAAACCATAAAAGTGATATCTGGTGAAAAGTCATATTTTCAATTTATTTTTTCTACAAGAAAAATATAGAAATCGTATTTACTTTTGTGTAAAAGTTAATTATTACATTATCTCCCTTTGTCTCGTTTGTTTGTATTTAAATCTGATGATTACCAATTCATCTGATCATATATGATGGGGCGTGACGCAGCCCAGTGGTAAAGCGCCCGCTTGATACGCTGTCGGTCTGGGATCGATCCCCGTCGATGGGCGTATTGGGTTATTTCTCCCAATCAGTGCACCACGACTGATGTATCAAGGCCGTGGTATGTGCTATCCTGTATGTAGGATGGTGCATTTAAAAGATCTCTTGCTACTAATGGAAAATGTAACGGGTTTCCTCTCTAATAGCCAATGATTCATAAATCGATATGATCTGATGGTGCTATTAAACAAAAACAAACTTTAAACTGATTGTATTAGAAAACAAAGAGTAATTTAAACAACTGTACGATTTGTATGTCAACTTGTGATTTGTGAAAATCATATTTTTACTCATTACTTCGCAGTCCGTGAAAATATGTTTTTCTACACATCACTCCTTGACATAAAAGTCGTGTTCGACAAAAATCCATGAAATAGCATCTATATATTATCTAAGAGATATAAGACATCCCGACAAATGCATGAAGATGTGACCAATATGTATGTACGGCTGAATGGATGTATTTGTATGTTTACCATTCTCATACAAAGTGTTTTAATAACAGGTGAAATAGCTGATATAAAAGTAATGAGATATCTTGGTTTAATGTTTTGCTTCTTCTTCTATCTTCTTTTTTGTTGTTGTTGTTGTTGGTTCTTTTAATTGTTGTTGTTTTACAGGATACTACAAGTAACTGTGACATTATTCACGAGGTGGAGCGTCTTCTTTTTAAGCTGCAAACCTACCAACTTCAAAATGAACGCCTATTGGAGAGGGTACGTTATTTACGTAGCCTCGGTGATAAGCGGTGATAAGCAAGTGTACCAATCATACCAGACAGAGTCGTCATATCCACCACAATGCTCCTTGTTTGACAAGCATATACATTATACATATACATATACATATACATATACATATACATATACATATACACATACATATACATATACATATATATATATATTCCAAAATTACGAACGAATATGTAAAATGCAGATAAGAGGCTTACATAGTGTTTTATTACACACTAATTTGTTTAAACGTGTACGCTATAATAATAATAATTGTACAGTTACATCTTTGATGAGAAGTCTTTCATTTTAACTTTATTTCCCTGTTTATATACCATGTGTGATTCAGTCACATACCTCAGTTATTTGGGCTGTCTGCCAAGAACAGGGGTGTAATAATTAGACGAAACACTCTATATTAACAGTAGCAGAATCTGATACAATAATAACACAAACAACTACAAGGCATAGCAACAGTCTAAAGCATACTATTAACTACCAGAAATGTTTTGGTATGGCGCTATCGAATTGAATACAACCACAGTCAACAAGGGGTAGGGGAGGGCTCCCCAACCCTCGAAAGAAAATTGATTAAGTTTAGCGTTAGGGCTCAGAAAATAATACAGTAATTGTAACAGTAATTAATTTTGTCAAACGGTTAACTTCAAAACAAACACCTGAAAATATATTTCGGTATAACGCCATACCCGTTTTACCCTCTGGCATAATAATAATAATAATGCCGGTTTGTTATTTTCAGAACGAATATTTACAAAACCAATACGAAGAATATCTAGAGAGAGGTGAAGAAAGACTGGCGGCCCACAAGGAAATCGTACAAGCCCTCGAAATACAAATCGCTCAGGAGAAGACGAAGCTGGAGGAAACAATGGAACAGACGAACTCTCTAATACTAGAAAATGTGGAGTTAAAGGAACGCATTAGTAAGTTGAGCAAGCACAGTAGCTTATCTGGGCCTAACTTCAATCCCAATGGTGTCGGCCTACAACACGAAGACCAGTCTAAAGTGCATGGTGAAAACCCTGAGCACGAAGATCAGTCTGTGGTGAAAGGTGAAAGACCAGAACAGAGAAAACAGCTTGATGTGAATGATGATATCCCACAGCACGAACATCAGCTTGTGGTGAAAGGTGAAAGACCAGAACAGAGAAAACAGCTTGAGGTGAATTATGAAATCCCACAGCACGAACATCAGCCTGTGGTGAAAGGTGAAATACCAGAGCAGAGAAAACAGCTTGAGGTGAATGATGATATCCCACAGCACGAACATCAGCCTGTGGTGAAAGGTGAAAGACCAGAACAGAGAAAACAGCTTGAGGTGAATTATGAAATCCCACAGCACGAGCATCAGTCTGTGGTGAAAGGTGAAAGACCAGAGCAGAGAAAACAGCTTGAGGTGAATGGTGAAATCCCACAGCACGAACATCAGCCTGTCGATGAAATAGAACTAGCACCCAAACAATCCAATTATAAGGCACTGCCAAAGAAATTGGAGACAACAGAAACTGATACTACACAGATAGTCATAGAAATCCCAGAATTACCGGAACTGGCGATACCGGACACCACTGGAAAGAGCAAGACAAATGTAGATGGCGTGGGTGATGATCATACAAGTGTTGTTGCTGGTGCAAAACATCAAGAGAAAATGGCAAAGCAAAGTGGATACGCGACCAAAGAGAATACTTCAGTAGGAAAGGTACATGTCACTGAGTCTAAACCTGCTGCACATTACTATTCATCCACTGATGCAAGTGACCATGTAACATATAAGGAAGAGCTGAACCCACAGCACAAAGCCACCACCCTACAGACTGGCAAGCCACACATTTTGAATACAATACTGTCAAAAGCTGTTGGAGGTTCAAAGGAAAGCAGTTCTAAAACGAACAAAACACAAAAGAACGCACCTGCCATTAAATATGACAGCAAAACTGTTGGTGTTTCAAGTACAGCTGGATTACCCGAAAAGAAGGTAACGCCTAAAGCAGCATGATTAAACATAGATCCATGTTGCAAACCATCATGCGACGTTCACATCTGGAGTACAACTTCAAAGTTCAAAGAAATGTTTTTCCAAAATACCAATTTTGTCAGGTGTAACCATTAAATAAAATATTATATTAAAATTACTCTTACTGTACTGTTCATCAGCTTCATTCACTAGATGTGCGTGCGTATGTCGAATTAAGATTCAAGCACGTTGTCCTGGATACACACATGTTAATGGCTAACAGTGAATGAGAAAATAAAGTCATTACAGAAGCCTTACACTTCCCAATCGAACCATTAATCTACCTCCAACGAGTGAAAATGCTCGCTGTTTAAGCCGTATTCACATATACACGATGCGTGGAGTGCGACAACAACGAAATCATGTGGCATTTTATTGTATTGCACCATTTATGTGCATGCGGCAGCAGTAGCGTAACTGAGTCTTTAATTATTATTAAATTGTTTTTTTTTTTTTTTTTTTTTTTTTTTTTTTT
>JAECMU010146517.1:0-15306 GCA_016106625.1 Dracogyra subfuscus | reverse complement strand
GCAGTTCTCAAGCTGTTGAAGATGGCCAAGGGTATTTGTGTATTAATTATTCTGTATTTATATAACTTGCAGTTCTCAAGCTACTGAAGATGGCCAAGGGTATTTGTGTATTAATTATTCTTTATTTATATCACTTGCAGTTCTCAAGCTACTGAAGATGGCCAAGGGTATTCGTGCCTTGCTCGACACTGTGATACAAGCCCTGCCCCAGGTGGGCAATCTCGGCTTGCTCTTCTTTCTTCTCTTTTTTATATTTGCTGCCCTTGGTGTGGAACTCTTTGGCAGACTGGGTAAGATTTTATTTATTTATTTCCATATACCTCAATATTATAAAGGTTAACGTTATAATAAAATAAAGTTAAAGCAAGTCTAAAAATTGTTTTGCCAAGTTGTATTTCAATATCAGGAGATGATATTCGGTATGTTTCATTCCAATAAGGACTTTCAATTTTATACAAAAAATATTTTAAATCCTGCATTAAAATTGCATTTTGTCTAAAAGGAAAAATTATCAAGAGTTGACTTTCTTGAGTAGTGACTTAATTTGATTGATTTTCTCCATAATCATCTGCTCTATAATGATTGTACTGAAAACATTCAAATAAAGGAAAATGTTTTATTTAACAACACACTCAACACATACATTAAAATGAAGTCACATAATTATTATAAGGTGAAACATTTATCTTAGGTATTTTGTAAGACCCTTTGCAGCACTTATGTGAAATCAAAAGTAGTATTACCACATTATACTCGTTATTGGGAATACAAAGTATACAGAAACATATATTTTTAAACTTCACAGCTCATAGTTAATTATTTTATTAAAAGTAAATCTTTAATGGATAAAATATAGTTCTAGGTATTTCGATGTTTACTTTATTACCATTGACATAGAAAGCTGGAGGGGTAGTAAGGATGGTATGCTCCCCCCACTTTGTAGCAGCAGGGATGTTTTTTAAAATATATATGTATATATATGTATATATATGTATATATATGTATGTGAATATATGTGTGCCTCCCAATGTTTTGGTCGTCACAGCCAGTGCACCACGACTGGTATATCAAAGGCCGTGGTATGTGCTATCCTGTCTGTGGGATGGTGCATATAAAAAATCCCTTGCTACTAATCAGAAAGAGTAGCCCATGAAGTGGCAACAGTGGGTTTCCTCTCTCAATATCTATGTGGTCCTTAACCATACATCTGATGCCATATAACCGTAAATAGAGTGTGTTGAGTGCATCGTTAAATAAAACATTCCTTTCCTTTCCTTTCCCAACTTTTTGGCACCTTCCTATGAGTGTGATTACACATGTGGAGGCCTCTCCATCCTAATTTTTTATGTCATGACCACATCCATCGAAATACATTTATTATGGAATTATTGTAACAATACAATTGGTCAAGAATGCTGTTCTGGGCTTTCATCTCAACTTTCCAAAATGGACTAATGGCTACATGTTATTCATAAGAAGAGTGGTCAGAATTCAGAACAATTTTGGTTTGTTAATTTTATAATTTCTAGTATCTATTTGAGACTCACAAAGATTAATTTCAGTTGGGTTATTTAAAACAAAAATTCTATCTCGTTCCAGAATGTTCGGAAAAACATCCCTGTGAGGGTCTTGGTGAGCATGCTCACTTCCGTAACTTTGGCATGGCATTTCTGACGCTGTTCCGCGTTGCCACGGGAGACAACTGGAACGGCATCATGAAGGACACATTGCGTGAGAACTGCGACGGCTCGGACAAGTGTCTGACCAACTGCTGTGTCAGCCCCATCATCGCCCCCGTCTACTTCGTCGTCTTCGTGCTCATGGCGCAGTTCGTGCTCGTCAACGTTGTCGTAGCTGTCTTGATGAAACACCTCGAGGTAAGAAAAATCTGCCAATGTGATAATCCTGTAACAACAACCACCTGTTTATAAAGGCCACTTGAAAATATCTTTATTAACACAAACTGCTTATAAAACACACTTAATAAGGTGGTCTTTATAGACATTCAACTAATAATGGACACTACAAGCACATTTGTTCACAGTTTTTTATATTGCTTAATGAATACTTAACACGTGGTATGAAATTAACACTGCTGCTTTATAAAGTTGACATGATATGAAAAGTTTAATATTGTATTTATGACTTGTTCAGAGATACTTTGAATATTCCAAAATTATCTGCCTCTATGGACTGATTGTTATGTTACAATTTGATCTTGGTAACCAATCATAGAGGCAAGACTGCATGTAGTTTTACTTGATGAAAAAATATATAGGCCCTACTTTAAAAAAAAACCTTTCTGGCTATAAATTTATAACATTTTCAATATTTTAAACTCTTTTTTAAATTTAATTTCTATGAAATTCATGCTTTAAAATTATCTATGAAATCATACTGGTATTTAAAAGTTGTGAAAAAAAAAAGTTATAACAAAATTCATATTTCTTTATCTGATTTTGTTTGTAAGAATTATTACTTAGTTAATGGTTACTGACATTGTTCAGGTAACCAGTATTTGTTGAATAGAAAATGGTTTATGATTGTTCATGATGAACTTTAAGTAGCAGTTTTAATTAATACTTTTTAAGTAATAATTTTCAATAACAATTCTCATACTTGATCACGTCTTGTTTCGCAGGTTCACATACTGACAGTAAATTTACATATAATCAGACCTCATGGGTTAAGGGGAGCAATCTCTCTGGCTCCCCATCACTCCCCTGAGATTACTACCAGTAGTAGGCCATGGAGCTCCCTTTAATATGTGATTTAAAAAACTACAAACTACAAAGGCATTAAATATCAATACTTCGTGTACAAATGTACATGGGAAATATGTCAGCAACTTAAACAGGGGAGCAATTAAACATTCCCCTCAGTTGTTTATACCATGAGGTCTGATGTGATATTCTCTGCTTACAATATCCTGAGGTTTTATTACAATCTATAATATTATTCTAGGAAAGAAAATATTGTTTGAAGTGTTACCAGTAAGTCATTTTCAATTGGAGTTTTTTTTAGTTAATTTTGTGATTAAGACTAGATAACGTTCCTTATTTACAAATCTGTTGCAAAAAGTATACTATTGGGAAAAGCATATGGGGAAAAACAAGTGTTGAGTTCAATAATTTCAAAATGGGGAGCATGATTATTATGAATTACTTTAGTAACAATAAATTTTTATCTACTTTTTACAATATGTTAGTAATTTTAGTTATTCAGTTTGTTACAATAATATATACAGACATATTAAATACTTTTCTTGAAACAAAATAGTTAATATTTTCTTTCCTAGAATTCAAAGTTTGAACTTACTTAACTTTGAGTGTTTTCTTGGTGAGAAAATGTTGCATTTGCAGCAGATATTTTCAACCATATCACAAATACTATCTTGCCTTGTCATTTTATATTCATTAATCTGCATAATGGTGTATTAGGGTTCTTACACATTAAGGAAGTTCTTGGAATTGAAGTCTTTACATTTATTTATTTTAGACACCGATTATGGAAAAGCTTTAATGGGAATGGGGATTAAGGAAATACAAACATGTCTTTGAATCATTCTGCTAATTAATCGATCCTCTGGAAATTCTAGAAAATTAAGTCGTCCTAGTTTTTAGGCACCCATGAGGAAAATGTTTTAATTGGAATGGGTATTAAGGACATACAAGCATGTCTTTGAATCATCCTGCTAATTGATCGATCCTCAGAAAATTCTAGAAAATTAAGTCATCCTAGTTTTTAGACACCAATAATGGTAACGTTTTAATGGGAATGGGGATTGAGAAAATAAATACAAGCGTGTCTTCGAATCATTCTGCTAAATGACTGATCCTCAGGAAATTCTGAAACATGAAGTCCTTGCAGGTTTTTTAGACACCCTATCATGGAAATGTTTTAATGGGAATAGGGATTGGAGAAATACTAGCATGTGTTTGAAATATCCTGCTAATTGATGACTGATCCTCAGTAATGTTGTGTAAGAACCCTATGCATGGCATCCCATCCAGATATCCAGAGTCATTTTGCCCATGACAATCCTTGATGGGCGTTTGTTTAACCTCACTGCATGTTGTGTTATTCTGAATGCATGGTGTGCCTTGCAGGAGACTTACAAGTATAAAGAGCTGGATGATGAGGTGGAGGAGGAATTACGACTGGAATTGGCTCAAATAAAACTTGATAAAGCAGCAGAAATGATTGAAATGGAGGTAAAAAGGAACAGAAAAAAAGAATCCCATATACCATAGATATTGTGATATACAAAATAAAAAATTGAAAAATTAACAAAATATTATTAAAGAAAAATAGGTGGTGTTCTCAAAATTAATTAATAAAGATATTTAGTTAAGCCAAATTATGCGTCATGTTTAACAAGGATTAATTTGTAATGGTAAATGTTATTAAAATAAAAATATAGTAGTGTTAATTGACTGAAATTGTAATATAATTTTACATAATTTTAATTAAAATGTTTTAGAAAGTAATATTGTTCAGTACCTATTTAGATGAATATCATATATGGCATTGGACTGCATTTTGTTTTAGTAAGCATCAAGTTAGTTATGAGCTAAATTGATTGCAAATAAAAAAATATATATATTAATATGTTAGCCAGATCATTAAGATATAATACTTAAGATGTTTACTTTCCGTAGTTCAGAAACAAAAAAAATAATTGTAATTTGGAATATTAATGTAGATATATCAAGCATTGAGAAACCCCCCCCACCTGAAATGTGTTCTCCTGCCCTACCTCCCCCAGCATGATCATCTTTGGAATAGTCCTTACCATCTTACCCTTTACTTGATCTAGGCTACTCTACAACCATGTCAGGTACATAGGAGCTGTTCCTGAATTGATCATGAGGGAGGATTTGGGTGGAAAGGGAGGGAGTGTATGCCTCTATACTTATTAGTTTATGCCTGCTGGGTGTGCCACATTTACACCCTGTGCATATGTGCATGGTTTAAACATAACTTTATGGAGGAGACAAGCAGCCATAACCAGCCTGGGTGGCCAGCAGGTGTTGTGTTTACATTTTGTCTCACGACTGTCATATCAAAGGCTGTGGTATGTGCTGTCCTGTTTGTAGGAATGTGCATATAAAAGATCCCTTGTTGCCAATGGAAAAATATAGCAGGTTTCCTCTAAAACTGTATGTCAGAATTACCAAATGTTTGACCTTTAGTAACCATTGATTAATAAATCAGTGTGCTCTTGTAATGCTATTAAACAAAACACACTTTTCCACTAACTAATAACAACTAACCTTTAACCCTAGATCTCGTTGTGCATAATGCATTTTGATTGTTTGTTTATTGTATGGCATAAGATAAGCAGTAACATTTTAGTCTACTAATGTATATATTCTTCCATTCACATTTAACATTAATCTATATAACATGTGCATGAATATGTGCTCTTTTCTTGTGCATCATGTTCTAATTGTTTTCCAATACTTTATTAAGGGCAATCTGCCAAGAGTGAAATAAACCAATGAGTATTGTGCCGTTAGTCTTGGAGTGTGTTTACTTGTGTGGTGTGCTCTGATGGTAATGTGCAGTGTTTTAATCAACTAACAAAGGGTTTAACCCAGACACTATTATAATGGTCTGCAGCCATTAAAAAACCCCAAATCAAACAAACAAAGGGTTTTATTAATATGGTTGCTTGAAGAAGTCATCAATATGTTTTCACCTTTGGCTGGACCTTTACATCCACTGGATCTAATAATACGGACTTTTGTATATTTGCATCCACTGAATTTTATTTTTAATTTTGAACTGTTTCTTAATTTAAAATATTTTGAATATTTTTTTAAAAGAAAAAATCTGAAATAAAAATGATAGATGACAAAGTATTTTTTTTTTAAATATTAAAGTCTTTTGAATATTTTTTTAAAAGAAAACATCTGAAATGAAAATGATAGATGACAAAGTATTTTTTTTTAAATATTCTAACACATTTCGTTTTGTTAGTTCATGTTCATGAGTATTATTGTTTGAAAAGACAGTACAAAAACAACCACTTTACCTTTATGTTTCTCATATTTCATGAAAAATATTGGTAATAATATACAAGTTTGTTTGAAATTAGTATTTTATAAAAGAAAGAAATGTGAACCATATTTGTAGTTTTAATAAACATACTTTTATCAATAATTTTAGCATAAGTGCATTATTGTTCATCAACATTAATTAAAGGGGTATCTATAAGTATAAATGAATTTGGGGCAAGTCATATTTTTGTTTTAAAAACAAACCTCAAACCTATATTTTAAACTTTTAATGTTTTTAAAGAATATTATAATAATTAAAAACAATAATCTTTTGCTGTATTATAAATGTGGTATTGTTCCCTTGTTCAGTGAAAAGATGTAAATGTTCCCTTTGACTTTTGTAACCATGTTCTGACTTTGTGAAATCTCCCCTTGAACTCTGTCGTGCTTTTGAATATGTTATTGGTTTTGTATCTTGTAGTGTTAAGTAGTGTCATACCACTGGGTCACATCTAAGGTAAAGATTTAACATGCTAATTAGAGCAAGCAGGGTTTTTTTTTTATGGACCCACGTTCTGACCAGAGTCAGAATATGTGTCCAGAATGGCCCAGACACTGGATCAAGTGATTGAGTGTTTTTATAAACCACTGCCAGAAGACACACCACACAAGTGATCATAGCTCCAGGCATTACCGTTGGTCGCTTCTTTTTCCTGTATACAACAACAACAACAACAATGTTTTCAAAAGCATGTTGTATATGCAAAATTGCTGGTTTATTCGCAGGAGGCCCATCGACAGTTTGATGATTTTGAGACAGTACCTGTTGAGGAAGAAGACTTTAAGAAGGTCGACGAGACTGTCGATGGTAGTGATAAGAATAATATAGAAGATGAACAGAAGGTACTGCTGGTCCATTCCTCTGATTCATTCTTTTATTGTCCTCGTAGTCGTCCAGTAGTTAGAGAACCCTCACTGAATGGCTGATGATGATGATGATGAAGAAGAAGATGAAGAATGATTTTGCCAACACTCTTGACAAACAAATATATGAACCCTGTGTGGGTTATAGGCTATCCCGAGTGTGAACCAACAGTAGTGATCCAATAATGTTCCAGTAGTTAGAGATCCTTCACCAAATGTATAATGAGCAATAATGCTTTTGCCGAAACACAAATTTGTCACTGGAAGAAACTACATGAACCCTGTTTGGATACTGTCAGCGACCTTCCTAGTTTGATACACTCCTGAGTGAATGAACCAGTAGTTAGTTGTCCACTTGTTTGAGATCCTTGACCGAATGTATGATCACTGAGATTGCTTTTGCCAAAACACTTGACTTGTGGAGGGAAGGAATAAACATGAACTCTGTTTGGATACTGGCAGCAAATATCCTAGTTTGATACACTCTTGAGTGAATAAACCAGACAGACTTATCATGGAAGGCAAATAGATATTTGAATCCTGTGTTTATTCATCCACTGAATATCCTAGTTAGAAACTATCCTGAGTTAATGAATCAGTAGCTAGAGATCATACACCAAGTGTCCGTTGGTGGAAAATTATTTTGTCAATATCTGTCATTAGAAGAAACAGAATGGGAACTCTGGTAGCATATGACTATATCAACATTTTATTTAGCAAGCAGCTAAATAGAATTCTTCTGTCACGTCCGTTGTGCAGAATAGCTTTACCTGAATTGCAAAAATAGCTGAGAAATGTGAGGACTCTGAGAATGGTATCACCAGCATCCTGACATGACATATGTGTATATTGGTAGAAAATAGCTGCACTAACACTGATTTATAAGAAGCAACTAAAATATGAGCCCTGTTTGTGGAAACTACTTCTACTGCTGGAAAATGGCTTCCATGGAAGATACTGCTATTGTTGGAGAATGGCTTCTATGGAAGATACTGCTGCTGCTGCTGCTGCTGGAGAATGGCTTCCATGGAAGATACTGCTACTGCTGGAGAATGGCTTCCATGGAAGATACTGCTGCTGCTGCTGGAGAATGGCTTCCATGGAAGATACTGCTGCTGCATGGAAAATGCCTTCCATTGAAAATACTGCTACAGTGGAGAATGGCTTCCATGGAAGATACTGCTACTGCTGGAGAATGGCTTCCATAGAAGATACTGCTGCTGCTGTTGGAGAATGGCTTCCATAGAAGATACTGCTGCTGCTGGAGAATGGCTTCCATGGAAGATACTGCTGCTGCTGGAGAATGGCTTCCATGGAAGATACTGCTACTGCAGGAGAATGGCTTCCATAGAAGATACTGCTACTGCTGGAGAATGGCTTCCATGGAAGATACTGCTACTGCAGGAAAATGGCTTCCATGGAAGATACTGTTACTGCTGGAGAATGGCTTCCATGGAAGATACTGCTGCTGCTGGAGAATGGCTTCCATGGAAGATACTGCTGCTGCTGGAGAATGGCTTCCATGGAAGGGACTGCTACTGCTGGAAAATCACTTCCATGGAACCAAATGAGAAAGTCATGTTGTTGCTGAAGATAAATGGATCCACAAACCTCATGACATCAAGGTGCAGTCAAACAAGTTGGGATGTAGTGGTCTCCACAACCACTGCCCTGTTTTTACCAGTATTTAAATGAGAAAGGACATATTTGTTGCTATAACTGATTAATTAATCAAGGGCTGCAAGTTGTTAATCATATGTGAATTATCACAAATGGTCTGGAGTGGTAGACAAGAAAAAGATTGCCATCATTATTATTAAGGCAATGGGTTGTTTAATAATGCTTTACCAAACGGAGCATCAGACATTGTACACCAGTTGTAGAAAAGGCCCAGTTATACATCTGTTGATGAGTATTGATCCTAGAACTGTTTTGTACCATGTGGATGTTCTACGATAGAAACATCTGTTCTCCAACTTAAGAGCAGCCTGATTTAACTATGTGACATAGAGCATACATTAACTACCATTTTTCTTACAAGTTGTTTTGAAATGTATCTGAGCACAAAAAACCCATTTGTTTTGCATACATATTAAAAACCAGTACCAAGTATTTAAATTATCACGTCTTTTCAAGCTTCAATTTATTTACAGCACTTGCACATGCACAGTTAATTTACCTATCTAAAAATTAAAATGGTGTATATAGTGTTAATTTCAGTGGAAGGTTTGACTTTGACATGTATCTCGTCATCATGGAGCAGCTGCCAATGAGATGTCTGTAAATCAATCACTACTTTATGTTGAATATCAATCACTGTAGCTGATGTTCTCTGAAATGGATGTTAGAGAAAGTCAGCATAAGATAATTTTCCTTAATTTGGGATTTGAGAAGATTACATATGTCATCAAGTGGATTTAAGAGAGTAGCACAGATTCGGCAGTTCCACTACCATTAACGCTGGAGCATTAGTGTGGATGCCAGAGTGAAGTAGTCCCCACAGTCCCACAAAGACATCGCTAGAGCATCAAGTGGATTTAAGAGAGTAGCACAGATTCTGCAGTTCTACTATCATTAACACTGGAGAAACTTAAATGAAATATTTATGAAGCATTTAGAAATTGGTGTCTGCAAAATCATCTCTGTTTTTTTGTGGCCAGCGTGGTTTGTATGGAGTTTCATCACTCAAATGTTAACAATTTCTTGACATTCACTTTGAAAAACAACATAGAAATTCTATTAACTATAAGATTTATATTTTAATATGACAAAATCTTGGTTCATATCGATGTGTTATGTCCCACTGGAATGACAAGTAGGATGTAACACTTCAACGTCATCGATTGGTGTGCTTCAACCTCTCCAAATGAAATTAGTGATATAAATAAAAATTGATTATGGGTAATAAATAGGATATTAAACTCACTACCATTTCATATCAATGTTATGTCCTTCATGAGATAATTTTCATTATTTCATTCAGCAAATGGAAGCTTGTTAAATATCCTATAAATATGTATGAGGGGCCTATTTCACTAAACATTGTAAGTCTATGTCTGCTACTAGCAGTTATACCGATTGTGTGTTTATATGTGTTTGGCATCAATTTCGCGCATAAAATTACATTATTACGGAAGCTGAAGTATTTTGACAAAAGAAAATGAAATATGTGTTCTTCAAACTATATTTGTTTAATTATAATACATGTGGTTTAGTCGTAGATTTACGTTTATGTGTAAAACTAAGCTTACAATTTCCCTGCACCCACCTGGCATCCTCGTCCTCTGCCGCTAATAAAGCTGGTCTGACCCACAGCACTAACTATCGACCGCTGGTAGTAGGGGTGCATAGTAGGTGGTTACAAGTAACAATGCCAGAAGTAACTACTGAACACTCCCCGAAGTGGTCAGACTAAGCCCACAGCTAAAAGCTGATGGGGAATGGCAGGTGTGTGGCACAGATTGCCACAAGAGACAAACACATGTCGCGTTTGGAGAGACAAGGACTGGGATGTGGAGGTGAACAGCGAAGTAAGTTGAAAGATAGGAGGAGTTGCCAGATCGGGAAGCAATGAGATGGAATTCAAAGGAGAGAAAAGGAAAGGGGGCAGTGGGATATATAAAAAAAAAGAAAAAAAAAGCTAGGCTTACAATGTTTTGTGATACTGATCCCTGATTACAACATAATCTGTTGGTAAATAAATAGCACAGCATGTTATTTCAGATTATTGTATTTGGTGTTATATTCAGATTATATCTAATCTGGCTTCAGTGTGAAATTACTAATATGCTTTACAACAACAAAAACAGTATCAGACCATGGCCAGCAGTTGACCTGTTTACACAGCCTACTAAATACATGAGTGCTTTTTGTGTAATGTATTTCAGGAGTTAGACTTGTGTTTGTTTAAATATAACGGAACAATTTTGTTTTCAGAATTTTAATTAGAAATAGTTGCTAAAACAGTTTGAAAATATTTACTGAAAATAAAAAATAAGACAAATGCTTTGAATTGTAGATACTATTAATGTTATAATATCTGTATAAAGTACAAAGATATGCTGTAGGAGTGTATGTTAGTAATTGATTGGCAGTAACATCATTAACTTTCTGACATTTTAGATGAGAGTTTTTGTTGTAGTCACCCTTCCCTGTTATTGTTGGTGTTATCTCTACATTCTTTTTATCAGTTTTTAAAACATTAACAATTACTGTTTAAGGTTTTACAATTGTGTATCTATCTTTGAAATGTCTGTAGCAAATTGTGATACGATACTAAAACAAGATGTTCTCTAAAACAGAAGATGCTTTATTGAACAAAGTTTTTTAAGTTTTAATTAATTATTTCAGTTTTTTTTTTAATTTGTCTTAGCTTAATATCATGCATTTTCTGTTATTGATATATTTCTTTGTGTTTCATGTTTTTGAAGTTTTAATTAATTCTCTTTTAAGAACATGATTTTTTTAAATCTATCTTATCGTAATATCAGTCATTTTCTGTTTTTGATAAATGTTTTTGTTGCTATTTGACAGGAGGCCATTGACAATGCTGATGAAGATGAGGCGGCCAGTCTGGAGTTCAAAGACAGTGACTCCCGGGCTCAGCCAAACTTCACGTTCAGTGTGCGACCACCCAGTGAGGAGCAGTCCGCCAGCGACGATCACAGTACGTTTAAATAGGACTGAGGATACATGCCCAGTCCACACGGGCTTCAATTTTTATAGGCAGTAGGGTGAGGGGCAGGCTGGGGTTTTTTTCATATTAGCATTACTGCCAAACAGCTATATTGGGATGCCAACTAATCACTGCATTTTTACATGGATTACAACTAATTTTGCTGGTAGAATGATGGAAATACATGGAAAAAAGGTCTCAGGTTAGCCCATTTTGCCAAAAATAAATATATTGGATTTGAGGATTTGCTTCAGCACTAGAAGCCTGTTGCCTGTCCTTCACTTCATCTCATACACTTATGCCAGTACATCCAATATTGCTTATACAAATTTGTTATTTGGATGCACATGAGGAAATAATTATGGAAAATATAATAGTATTTCCCAGAAGTGAACATTAGTCCTTGCTTTTTGAAAATTATAGGCAAGTGGAAAATCGCACACCTCAATATGTTAAGGCGAGTAAAAAGTCACTCTCCAAATAAATAAGATAGGCAGTATAGCTTAGATTGGATTTTGACTGATAGGTCTACAGAATTGTCTATGAAACCAGTATTTCCCGATATGTTCAACAAAGATAAATACCAGTTTAACGACTACATGAAAGCCACTGCCATGTTTTTAATTTATATTGTTTTAATAAAAGGACCTTCCTATCAGTTAAATGAGCTGTGAAAACAGTTGATTTTTGTAAGCAGTGGAAATAAATATACCCATCTATCTTATGTGCACCATTTGTTGAATCTAACATGCACTGTTTTTCACACTCATCTGATTGAAATTACGTGCGCTGTACGGGCGCGATCGGACTCAAGCACATTAAAAAGCAAGGTCTGCAACATCATAATTTACTGTGGTATGCACCATATTCTATGTATTTCTGAACTGATTGTTTTTTAAATTGCACACAAAAATACTGGTAGTGATTTTTTGTTGTTTGCAGAACACCTTCTACTTTTCTTTTTCCATCAAATGAAACTGAAATGATTTACAAAAAAACATTATTCATGAAAGCTGGAAAGGACTGTAGGAAAATTCTGCAAGAAGCATCACTTCTTTAAAAAAGAATTTAAATAATTCAGGTGAAATATATTTATTTACTTGATTCACATGTAAGTCATATTTCATTTTCTTTACAGATTCTACACCTTCCAAAATACAGGTGACAGTTGTGAGCCTGGAATCTCAGAACCCAGGAGGAATTACAATTCAATGTAAAAGCCCGGTGCAGTCTTGCTGTAAACCTTCTGTCATTGTACATTCTACCTCACCAACCGGTTCTCTGAAAACCGTGGAGGAGCACACAACAGCAGCAGAGAGCCCTTCTTCTACTTCAGCATTAGTGTACAGCAGCCCCAAAAGCTCAAGATCGGACAGCCATTCTCGGTGCTCGCGGCGAAAACCGCTCGTGAAGCAACACCGTGTAGAAACAAGTCCCGAGTCGCAGATCCACCGAAGCATCCCTTCGTTACTGCCGGAGCAGGAACAGGATCTGTGCTCGGCCAAGCCCCATTCCCACATGATCTCCAAGTCAAGCCCCATGCTACCACACGACGACAATGTCTGGCATGTGGAGGAGGAACTTTCGGGCTATGAGTCCCCCAAAAAGGGTCTTCACAAACGATTTCTTCTCCGAAGTAAAAGCAGTGGTGCAAAATACAGCAGATTCAGGGATAAGTACACCGCCAGGACTAAGTCCCCCCTAGCTCAGCAGTCACAGAGTTGTGCGGAGGCCACCAAGTGTGCGGATCAGGTTCCGTTGTCAAAACTGATTCCTAAAGTTATTTCTAAGGACAATAAGGAAAACCCGAGTCAGCAGCAGAAACAACAGAAGCAGAAGCAGCAGCAGCAACAACAGCAGCACAGTAGTGGGGAGACCGGTTCCGATTTGGATGACTCTCTCATTTCTGACTGGGCAGAGCTTGAAGCTGCCTGTGACGCCGAAGTTAAAAATATAACTGGAGACACTGAGGAGGAAGATGATGTTAAACCCACTCTGAATTCCTACGCATCAGAGAGCCACGATGACAGCTTCCTGGAGTCCTCAAATTCAGACTCTAACCTTGTGTCCGACTCCCCGAACTGTTCCATGACCACAGACAGCGATCTGGTCTGCAGCCATTCCAAGAACCCAGGGCAGATAACTCATCCTGTGGGTCAGGAGGCATCGAGAGTTACTGTTCTTGTGCCTGAGGTGAAAATCTATCATCCTGGTGTTGACAATTCCAGTTTCGAACTTGGTGAGATTTCGACAAATAATCCCAAAAAAACGCTCTGTGGCGAAAGTTCGTTGTTGTCGGTGGGTGATAATAACTCGGACCTGGCTAGCGAATGTGATGGTGCCACCGTGTCTTCGGAAGGTCCAGCTGATTCAGATTCGTCCTGGTTTCTCGGTGCCATCGGTTACAGCGATCAGCTGACAGACTCTGAACATCACGAATACGTCTGACAAAAATTGAAAATCAATTTTGTTAATATATATATATATCTATATATATGTACATTTTTGTATTATATAGTATGAATGAGTGAATGTGTGTATGTGTTCGAGAGAGAGAGAAAAACAAACAAACAAAAAAAACAAGAAGAGAGACCGAAACTGTAATATAATTAACCTATGGAATTGTGGGATTAAATATGACTTTTTTATGTTGGATGAAGTTATTGTGATACTTGTTGAAACAGTCCAAGCTGTACAATATCAAGGCTTGGTTCCAGTGCCGTTACCTGCAAATATGTAAATGCAACTTTTGTGTGATTGTGATTTGTTAAAAAATAAAAAATAAAACCTACAGTCTATGCTTGAACGAGCTGTGTGAAACAAGTTAACACTGTATTCTGGTGCATGCAGAGGTATGTGTAATAAACTAGATGTACATGTACTGTTGGTTTGTTTGTTTGATGACAAAACCAGACTACGAAAATGCTTGTTTGTTTTTAAGACATGATTGCTGCGATAATGCAAATGAATGTACAGCCCACACTGTGACTACAATCACAATATGTCTTTCATGTAAGTCTCATATAAAAAAGAAAAACATGACGAATTTTCTCACTTTTTTTTTTCCTTCTTTTTTTTTTTTTTGTCGGCATGTTGTTTTGTAGGGAGAAACTGACTGTGAATATATGTATTGTTTGTATATGATTTTGTACATATTGCCAAAATATTTGTGACGTTAATATTGTCTCAATCACACAAAAAAAAAAAAAGCAACTATTTTTTCACCTGGTCATGTTTGGTACCAACTTGAATGTTACGAACACCTGTGTACAATCTTAAGTGTTGTCTTCTTCTTTTTTTCTAAGCCTGTTCACCTTATAAATTATATCTATAGAATGTCATTTCTTAATTTTTTAAATCATAATTACTGTTGGATATTTAATTTTTACATGAATAATTTTTAAGCATATATATTTTTATTTTTCAGATCTTTAAAAATGGCACAATCAAATATGTAAAAAAAACTAAGTACAATTTATTACTGTGCAAGCCCATAGGAACCAGAGTAGGTGGTGGGTTCAAGAAGATCGAGGCCTGTGGCCCCCCCACACACACACACACACTTGAGTCCCAAAACATTTACTTTTTTTTATCAAATATATATTTATATATATATAATAACTTTAAAACACTTCACCCCCACCCCCACTCTCACCCCCACCCCACCCATGTCACATACCAATCCTATGGTCCAGTTGGATA
>JAECMU010146500.1:0-20121 GCA_016106625.1 Dracogyra subfuscus | reverse complement strand
AGACTGTCATGCATTATAACGGTATTCTCGCGAGTTTTGTTTACACAGAGGGCTTAGTGAAGCTAGCGGCAGAGTACTAGTATCTATATGATCAGGTGCTGTAGGGGGTGGTCTTTGGAATACTGGCCAAGAGAGTAATATTTGGCCAGTGAGTTAAAAAAAGCTTTGTCACTTTGTAGCTAAAACCAACATCATTTACCAAATGTTTACAATGCTGTTTCAATATCATTAATAAAGTTACAGGTGAATAGTGTTTTAATCCATCAACTATTTATTACCATACGCGAATCATACAGATCATAGTGTTCCCGCTCGGCACCGCACCCTTCAACACCCTATATTCGATCCTAGACCGACTGCGCATCAGGCGGGCACTGTACCACTGGGCTATGCTGCCCTCTCAATGGTAATACAGTCCGTTACCTAGCATAATTATAATTTATATACTGGTAACAATACTAATAGCGCTGGACACTCACTGTATGTACATTATTCATTTTCACTGTACGTTATTTTCGTGCGTATATCCAATAAATGGCTTTAGGTTCAAGCATGCTGTCGTGGACACACACGCCTCAGCTATCTGGGCTGTCTTTTCCAGGACAGTGGGTTAGTGGTCTTACACCTATCCATTGAGTCGTTAACACTCACTCTGGATTGGAGCCGCTACCGGGCTGTGAAACCAGTTCCTACCAGCCTTATATCCGATGACTTAACCACGTCGACCCCGCGGAGGCAAAGAAAGAAAGAAATGTTTTATTTAACGACGCACTCAGCACATTTTATTTACGGTTATATGGCGTCAAACATATGGTTAAGGACCACACAGATTTTGAGAGGAAACCCGCTTCGCCACTTCATGGGCTACTCTTTCCGATTAGCAGCAAGGGATCTTTTATTTCGCCTTCCCACAGGCAGGATAGCACAAACCATGGCCTTTGTTGAACCAGTTATGGATCACTGGTCGGTGTAAGTGGTTTACACCTACCCATTGAGCCTTGCGGAGCACTCAATGAGGGTTTGAAGTCGGTATCTGGATTAAAAATCCCATGCCTCGACTGGGATCTGAATCCAGTACCTACCAGCCTGTAGACCGATGGCCTAACCACGACGCCACCAAGGCCGGTCCGCGGAGGCCGATGTATGTACGAAACTATTGGGTGTTTAAGTAGCGTTGATAAATCTATGTATACATGATATTTCAATAGTTGTGATAAATCTATGTATACATGTTTCAATACTTGTGATAAATCTATGTATACATGATGTTTCAATACTTGTGATTAATCTATGTACATACATGATGTTTCAATACTTGTGATAAATCTATATATACATGATATTTCAATACTTGTGATAAATCTATACATGATGTGTCAATACTTGTGATAAATCTATGCATCATGTATACAAATATGCATGGTGTTTCAACATTGTGTGTGTTTGTATGTTTTGTTTAACGACGCACTTAACACATTGTAATTACGGTTATATCGGCGTCGGACATACGGTTATGTCGAGAAAAAATCCCAGTGGTTAGCTGACGGGAATCGATCCTAGACCGACCGCGCATTAGGCGGGCACTGTACCACTGGGCTATGCTGCCCGCTGGTGTTTCAACGTCTTGATAAAGTTAATGTATGTATAGAGCTGCAACGAATACACCATGTGGCGAATACGATTCGTATCACGAATATGGGATTTCGAATACGAATAAATATTCACGAATACCAATATTTACAGTGAATATGTCAATACTGTACTACTGACTTTCTGAATGAAGCAAGCCACCAGTGAACAAGTCAGAAATAGCATATAAATAGTAGACCCTGTCTAGCAAGTGTAACAAGTGGCTGGCTGAACATCTATTACAATTTACCCCAGATATCATAACAGTTGTTGGTACATCTATAAAAATCATAAGTAAATATATAGTTTTGTCAGCAATATTGTATACACATAAAATGTTTGTATAGACCAAACCCAGCTGAAAAGGGTTGAGATCACAGCCGTGAAGCCACTAATTAGTTTGTATTGAATACAAAGCGTCCCACGCGGCATAAATCTTTACAGAAGTCAGGCACATATCAAATAATATACTCTTTAAAAAAAAATTAAAAAAAAAATAATAATAATAATAATAATAATAATAATAATGAATAAATAAATAAAATAATAATAATAAGAAAAAAACATGACATTGGTAAAAATAATGCTATCGGATTATTATTTTAAAATCAAAGACATCGTAAAGACAATCATGTAAGTGAGCGAATGGTGATGCAAAACACTGTAAAACGCGTTAGATTCGCATAAACGTTTGTACTGAAACGCAAAAGCATAATCCTCAGAGAAAGACGTACATCATGAAGTTCTGTAACTCTGCATGCCGAACTCTCCGTTGGTGGGGCATAAAAGGCCACATCAGCAGTGTTTCAAATAGACTGCATAACGACCCTCTTGGTAACGCAATAATGCCAAGATTGACGTCAGGGCCCGTGCTTATAAAACTTAAAGTCTAGACTTTAAAGCGGCACAGTTTGGAATATTTTTATTATTTAAGCATATAGAACAGAAAATCCCATTACGTTTGGTGCATATAAGACGCCACAGTCTGAATTGGTTTCACTACACTGGCTTTTCCAAGTTAAAAATAATCCCAGAATTTTGAAAGTAGGACACTTTTGGCGGGGTCCCACTGGGCTAAAAATAGTACGGTTCGGCTATTGTTGCATTACAAAAACCGAGCAGTCAGTTCCTAGCAGACAATTATGATAGCATACAATTTCAGCACTCATGACAACGTTATAAACATCGGACTCGTACGCCTTTCGATTGCTACCTGTATTTCACACTTTTAAACACACTGTTATGCTAATTTTTATTATTCACTACAACTGAAAATGTTTAGAGTTTTAAAGAGTATCTTTATATAAAAACAACACAAAAATCAAATAACAACCAAAACTCATTTTCACAGTCTTATTGTTACTAATATTCGTATAAATACAAGTTAACCATTTTATTAAGCACTTTTATAATATCTGAAGTATCACTTTAAAAATCCTTCTGTACTATGGAAATATAGGATGTTCAATAAGTTTCATATAAATTACACCATAACACGCATTATAAAAAGCGTACGAGTCCGGGGTTTAGAACGTCGCCATGCGTGTCTGCTGCTAACGTAATTGGCTGCGAGGAAGTGACTGCTAGAATCCGTACGGTATTACAAAATAGCGAACATTGTTCTAACTGGCTAGTAAGCATTTGACGATATGCGTTAATGACGACAACTCGCGAGTGAATTAAAAGTGCAGTTATGCTTGTATTTGAACTTAGAACTTGACTGTATACGATTTAAACCAGACAATGCAGCTTTAATAAAGTCCAGACTTTAAAATAATATTATTTAAATGGTGTTGCCTTGGCGTTAAAGTCAGGACTTTAAGGTTTATAAGCAAAGGGTCAGAAAACCAGTGCGACGTAACATCACGCCATTCCGCACATGAACATCAACGGTAGAATGTTTCAGCATGACAATGCTAGACCACATGTTGCACGTGCTAGTCAGGAGTTTCTGTTGTGCCACAACGTCCAGACATTACGTTGGCCTGCCCGTTCACCGGATTTAAACCCAATAGAACATCTAGAGGTGTGCGCCGGGAGAATCCACCACCCCAGACACTTCCGCAACTTATCATGGTACTGCATTATGAGTGGCAGAACATTCCACAACATGTTGTGCAACGTTTGATTGCTTCCATGCGTCGCCGTTGTCAAGCTGGCATCAGGGCTCGTGGTGGTTATAACCGATACTGACATTTTACCCACCACTATGGCCTGTGTACATGTTTCAGGTGGATTCTTACAGATACTGTTTCGGACATGTACAGATTAATCCCCTTTCCACGGCGTCTTGATCTTTGGTTGTTTGTATCATTTTTGAAGAGTATATGTATGCAGATACAAATACACAGAATACATGTTATTAATAGTCGGTACACGTCTTTCATTTTCTTTTGTCCTTAAAATGCTCCATTTTCTGTAATCTATTTTTCTTCGTAAAATAGATGCCAATCTCTTGTAAATGTATGTCCGGTATAACTGCTAGTAAACGTAAACGTAAATTTACGATGTTTTGTGAAATAAGCCTCAGGGCCCCGTTCCACGAAGCGATCTTAGCCCTAAGATCAACTTAAATGCATAGGGTAGCTATGTGCCTAAAGTAATCTTAGGGCTAACATCGCTTCGTGGAACGGGGCCCAAAAATGTAATGCAAGACTGAATGACTGTACTGAGGGTTTGTTTGTTTGTTTATTTAACGACGCACTCAACACATTATAATTACGGTTATATTGGCGTCGGACATGGTTATGTCGAGAATAACCCCAGTGGTTAGCTGACAGGGATCGATCCTAGACAGACCGCGCATCAGGCGGTGTACTGAGGGATACTGCCAGTAACACGGTCAACTTCCTGAGGGTTTTGGTTGCAGTCCGTAGATGGTGTTCCCTCATGTCTTTCCATCCTTATACAATGTGTGTGTTTATAAAGTGTCAATCTGACTGAAATCAGTTCCAAGTCATCTATTAACTGGTTATAAAGTTAAACGTTTGCTTCGTTTAATGACACCATTAGAGCACATTGATATAATAATCATCAGTTATTGGATGTTAAACAATTGGTAATTATGACAAATATTAGTGAGTAAACCTGTTAAATGTTTCCATTAGGAACAAGAGATCTTTTATATACAGAACATACCACGTTGTTTGATATACCAGTTGTGGTGCACTGGTTGAAATGGGGGAAATAACGAGAGAACGGGTCCACTGAGACGATTTGATCCTATCACTCCAGCACCTGGGGCGAGTGCTATACATACTGAACTAGATCATGCATACTATTAACTATTTAATTCATGCAATCAAAACTTTAAATATGGTAATTTACCCCCCACATTATATTTAGATCATGGTCATACCATTAAATTCTATTTATCAAAATTTCCCTCATCTCAAATGCCCCCCCGAATTGCCCACTGGCTATGTCAGAGGCCATGTCTGGGGCGAGCGTGCCGAACATTATGTGGGATATGGGCACGCCAAACAGTCCCATATTCTGCATTCTTTGCAAGTCTTTTAGCATTGCACTGCGATATTGCAAACTTGCGATGGTTTAGTGACTTGGGCAATTAAAACTTTTGAGTCTCGACTCAAGACTCTTTAATAGTGTGAGACTTTAATGTCGTGACCACACAATGCAAATTGTATGCATGTGACATCAGTAAAGAACAAGTCTGGACTCTAATATTAGTTTTATAAGCATGGGCCCTGGTTATCGACCGACATAATTTCAGACATATTGAAACAATGCTAAACATATATTTATTAAAATTAAACATTTTATGGTCATATTTAAAAAGAAAAGGACAGCAAAAACACTATTATTATACATTTATTTACACATACAACCGAACATTATATATACATACATACATATATTACCAAAGCATCAACTATAACACAGCAAATGCAGGTATACAAAACATACCACAGACTAGCAGAAAAACGCATGAAACAAACGTGGAATTTATATCAAGCAAATTAACATAACGATAAGCTGTGTTTAACAATTAATATCATTTCCTTCATCACTAACATCCATGATCTAATAAACTAGTTTATCTTCATTTAAAAGATTGTTTGAACTGTTTGCTTGAGCATACCAAATCCGCTATTAATCTATACATTGAGAAGCTAGGTTTTTTCTTCTTTTAACCTTTATTTCCATTTGTAGTCTTATCTGCCATACTACCAAAATGTAAAGTACAAGTGAGAACAACACATTTGCTCTTGGCAACTGTCAAACATCCCAAATTCATTTGTTATTTTTGTGACTGATTGATTTATGATCACATTTCACATCGAAAAACATACACAGCTTTCTAGCTTCAGTAGCCATTTAATCTTTTTAAAGGATGCCAATATGCATAAAACTTGAAGTTTACATTGATTTGATCATTCTTTTCTTTTTTTAATCAATTAAACTTTTGAAATTAAATGAAATTTATAATTTAATTGTAAATGCAGTTTAAATTGTCAAAATCGGATAAAGATACTTATTTTGATACTCTACTCTCAATTAAGAAATGGACACAGACAGACAAAATCCATGACAAATGCATCAAAAGTGACAAAACAAGCCTTGATAGCAACTAACATATGAGTAATACTGTGGTAATAATTTTAGTTTTCACCAATATACTAATTTTAATTATCACAAACAGGACCATTAATAACACAATACTAATTATAATGAATTCTGATTAAAACCACATGAGCTAATCTAAACAAGAGCTGCCCTATACGTGCATGTGCATCGTTGTCTTAAGACTGATCATATGGCTCTTAAAAACGGAAAGATTGTTTTGTTTAACGACACCACTGGAACACATTGATTAATTAATCATTGGCTATTGGAAGTAAAAAGTTTAGTACCAAATGGTTTGTGATAAAATATGTTATTTTTTATTTTTTAAATAAAGTTTTGTTTTGTTTAATGATATCACTAGAGCACAATGATTTATTGATCATTGTTAACTGTTATATCAGCAGCAAGCTATCTTTTATATGTATTCCCATAGACAGGACAGCACATACCACATACTTTGATATACCAGTCATGTGATATTTGTTGGGAAGGTAAAAATCTCAATCGGAGAATGGCTCCACCAAGAGGGTATGATCCAAAATCAAAAGTACCTCGAGCAATATTTGTTTAAAAAAGCAAATGACTCTCCTTTTTTTTTTAAAGTCCATTAACTAGAGAATGGGGTAGAAGTATGTGGAATGGGTAGATATTTGTAATATTCCTCAACAATAATTATAAATAAAGTGTACAAATAATATTAGACAAATACTTTATGCCGGTAAAAACTAGAAAGAGAATGAATGAATGTTTAACAATATTCCAGAATGAAACAGGAAAGAGTTAATAAATAACACATACATACAAATATATAGACAAAGAAATAGCATTTATGTGCAAAATATTTCAAAACAAAACTATTTTTAATAAGCATAATTAATTTAAATTATGAAGGAATGGGAATACATAATTTATGCAACTTATCTTGCAGATAAAGCACAACAGCATAACAAATTAAAAACAAAAACAAACAAAAACAACCCCACATACACAAACAAAATGCCACTCTATGCAAATATCAATATATTTGTAACCATGATCAATTTAATTATGTAGGTATCGTTTTAAATGCATGTATGTAGGTACGGGCATACCATATAACCATGCAATAACAATGGGTTCAATTGTCAAATTTATTAACATATTACATGTACATGTATATCATGTCAAATAATTAAAACACTGTCCTACATGCAGATTAATATGCCAATAAAATGTTCTAAAAAGCACCACATAAACCACACTCTAAAAGTTGCATAGTGTATAATAATTATTAATAAAACTATAACAAAGAAAAAAAAAACACGAAAGAAAACAAAATGAAAGAAAATACCTATCTTTTTCAACAAGAAAAATAAGTAAAAAGTCAACAAAATGGTTCTATAACACAACTATATTTATAATAATATAATAAGTCCATTAAAATAACAATTCTTAATAATAATAATAACAATAATAATAAAATAATAATAATAATAATAATAATAATAAAAACAAAACAAAAAACCTCCCAGTTAATTTCAAAGACTGAGACATCTGTTTGAGAGAATGTTGTCCTTTTCAAACCACATGTAAGTAAAACTAAAATGTGTTTTTTTAGGTATCTGATTTAGAAAGGTTATGTAGTGATATTTAAAAAGGGACAATAAAAAAAAATCTGGTTTTGAGGAGTTCTGGTTTACAGAGGGTCCAGTTTAGAATGTTTTCACTGCTAGAAATTTGTTTTAAAGAGGGTGAATTGAAAGACAGCAAAACCAGAACCCCAATACATTCTCATTTCTGTATTTGGTGATAAAACTAAAATGATACATACTTCCAATATGTGACATTGGGCACATCATAATAAACTGTTTTCATTTTAAGGGAAACAAAGTTGTGTTATGATTATAAACCATAACCTTTATTAGAATACGGTTTGGTTATTTTTAACAAAACATTTTAGTTTACCAAAGAGATCACACTGGAAAATCCTTCATGCATGAAATGGAAGTTCTTTATTCTACATGAATGACTCAGAATATCTCGACAGATCGACGGAATCATACTGTTATTATATCATATAATCATGTTTGGTCTGGCAAGAATTTCAGTCAATTTTGACCCATATAAAATGGATAAAAAAATGGCAACAAAATAATGACCATGAAATGCCAAAAAACTCAAAATAACACAAAACCACCTTTGGTTTTATTTCTGAAAAAACTTTCTGAAAATAATATCCTGTACATTTAAAAAAAAAAAACATTAAAGAAAATAAATGCAAGTTTATAGCAAGTAAATAAAGTTTATGGATGAATGTTTTGTTTTGTTCATACCCTGATGAATGTAAAAGAAATAAAAGACAATCCTTAAAGGCATACTGTCACAGACCACTGACCTATTTAATTTTATTTATTATTATTATTTTTTTTAATTTAACGACGCACTCAACACATTATATTACAGTTATATTGGCGTCGGACATATGGTTATGTCAAGAAAAAAAACCAGTGGTTAGCTGACAGGGATCGATCCTAGACCGACCGTGCATCAGGTGGGCACTGTACCACTGGGTGACCTATTTAAAGGCATATTGTCACAGACCACTGACCTATTTAAAGGCATATTGTCACAGACCACTGACCTATTTAATGGTCTAATAAAGTATTACCTGAACAAAAATAATTTGATTTGTCCCTAAATGTACTTTATCCAACCATCTTCATAACCACCATCCTTCATTCATTAATGATATTTTGTAAAAATAATTAAAATATGGCAATGGTCCATAATTCAAAAACCAAAATTGCCGAGAGTGATGAAAGTGTTTCACTCCATGGTTCAGTTAAGGTGATGTGATAGCTAAATTTGGTTTCCAGCAATTAATGTAATTTTTATTTATTATCTATTTTTCGAGAATTATCAGTAAGGTCCTTAAATCCATGACAGATCTGTGACAGTATGCCTTTAAATGTAATGCTTGTGATGACCCTACAATTGTTCTTTCAATGTTACATTGCATATTTGAGTGTCCAGTTAAATAATTAGAATAAAAGTAACAATCTTTGATAATAATTCTAAATTCATAGAAGAAAATGTTTTGCAAAACCCATTTATTTTTGTTTGTTTGTACTAGTTAGCATACATTATATACATACATCTTTAAAATTTATACATGGTATATTTGTATAAAATGTAAATTTTAATCAATGAATTTATGGGATGTTTTTTTTTAATGTGGCCACTCTTAATTTAACATTTACAAATCAATGTGGAGGGTACATTTACAATAAATCTCATAACAGTGTAAAATTGTTTAATAAACATTTAATAGATAATTTAAGTGCGAGTATTTACAACTCATACATATGTAACACATTTCTATCTACATCTATTTCATGTTTATCATGGAATTATAGTATTCAACCTACACCTGTGAATACAAATTACAACATAAAATACATCAAGGATTAAATTCAATATACTTTTTTTTATAATTATAGACAATATGTAACAGAATTAACATGAACATGTTTGCAACATTCCTTTTTTAAATGTTAACATATCAAATAGAGATTAACAAACCATCAAAATCAATTAAACAGATGATGTATGTAACATATTACAATTCTTATATTTCTAACACAGTCGTTGTCAAAACTATTTTGCTCAAACAAGCCAATCATAGCCCCAACACCGAATTGATATTTTTCAATGGCAAGCCCAATTAACAAGCCTTTAACAGCCCAACACCTCATCTCTATATCAATGGTAAGCCCAATTAACAAGCCTTTAACAGCCCAACACCTCATCTCTATTTCAATGGTAAATCCAACTAACAAGCCAATCACAGGTACAACACCCCATCCCTTTTTCAAGTGTAAGCCAATCGCAACTCGAATACCCAATTCATCTCTTTCAATGGTAGGTCCGACTAACAAGCCAATCACAATTCATCTCTTTCAATGGTAGGTCCGACTAACAAGCCAATCACAATTCATCTCTTTCAATGGTTGGTCCGACTAACAAGCCAATCACATCCCTAACACCACATCTATCTCTTTCAATACTGAGCCAACCAAAAAGCCAACTGCATACCTAATACCCAATCTGAGTGTTTTCAGCAGTAACTCCAATCAACATATCAAACTAAACCCCACCATCAAATTGGTCTTTTTCAATAGAGATCTAATGTAACAAGCCCATCTCAAACCTAAACTTTCCTTTTTAATACTCAACCCAATTTCAGCCAACACACTGAATTCCCCTTTTCTTTAGTAGCAAGCCGGAGTAAAACACCATGGGCGTACATAGGATTTTGAAAAGGGGGGTTCCAAAATAGATTGCAGAGATAGGGGGTCATCCAATGCGAACGAGCGGAGGGAGCGAAGTTAGTCTGGTCTGGGGGTTCGGTGGGGCGCCGTAAGCCCACCGATAACAGTTTGGGTTCTGCAGTCACTCAGGGCACTTCTGACATATATTGTAGGGTTATGTTTGGGGCCAAATTGGGGGTTTCATAGGAACAATGTTTTGAAAAAAATAAATTAAAAATCATCAAGGCATGGAAAAGGCCCCAGAAAAAATTAAGGTGCTCTCTGGTGGATTTTAGACACGTATCTGGTGGATTTTAGACACATATTTAACACCAATATAATGCTGTACAAAATGTATTTTAACGGTTGTATATATGGCAAATGAAACAAGTACGGTCTGTATCATGGCAGATTCAGAAAACATTAGCAAGACAGCAAGACAGTTGGTTATGAACAGACTTCAAGTTTATTGACAGTTTACACACCACACACAGATGGTTTTACTGACTGGTTTTAGATATTGTGCATATATTTCTATGTTGAGTAAATATAAAAATGCCAGATATCAATGTCAGATATATTAAATTATAAAAAAAGCTATTTCGGGGGTGGCGGGGGTTTCGGACGAACCCATTGAACCCCCCCCTATGTACGCCCATCCCTATATATCTGTAACACAGTATCTTCTATATCAGTATCTTCTACAAACATCTTGCACCTGAAATCTTCAGTTTAAGAACCACATATCCAAAAATCACAGTCTGAGACCATATAACTATGTACATGCCATTAAAGAATCAAATGCTATCAGTATCAATAACAAACAGCCATTTTTGTTTTCAAAAACAATCTGCTTTTAAAACAAGAGAATGGTCTTTGAAAGTAACACCGATTTTAAAATTGTCAGTAACATCATCACATATATTTATAATTGAGAAGATATGATATGATACATTGTTTTGTACATCAAAGTTTAAATAATGTGCATCGATTTTGCAACAGGGCAGGCAAGAAATGTGCAGACAGTTAATATATCACAGTTTAGTGGTATACACAAACCATTATGCAGCACATATACATATAGTTGATAATTACATGCGATAAATTAAATATAATATAAACATACCTTGTTTAATTTAAGTAAATAAACCGAGTGATATTCTCAGTATAGATGTAAATATCGGACAATAAATAAAACGACCCAAAATACTCCAATCAGACTCTTTTTGTGATTACAGTTTAAGATGTAGTGAAATGAACGGTCTTTTTAAAAGTTGAAAATATGATTTTAGAAAGCAAGAAACCTCCACCCCAAACAAACATACAATTTATATTACAAAGCTCCAATACCAAATTAAATAATCTTGAATCAGTTATACATAATACTCAGCCCTTGAAATTCAGACAAGTTTGCTACGGCAGTTATGTGCCGTCGCAAATCAATTTTGCAATGGCACTACGGCGGCAATTTTAAAGAAAAAATTAATGCTGTCAAAATTCTTCACATGTGATGCACTGCTGTACTAATATGCTAAAATTTTACATCTCAACTTTATTTTCGTAAGCTTCTATATTGAAATAAACCAATATATATTAATTGAGGAAACTGAGCTACACACAATCAATTTATGCTTTTTTCTGGGATCTGTAGTTGGACAGAGTTCAGAGAGAAATGCCTAGACTTTTCACCACTCACAGATTTGCGACGGCAATGAAATGCTGTCGCAAATCAAGTTTGCGATAGCTTTTGCGACGGCATTGCTGATTGCCGCCGTGCATTTCGAGGGTTGAATACTTGTACTGGTAACTACATTTACATGGCTCATCTGATATACACTTGCCATTATATTTATTTAGTAAAGAAAACCTGAAGAAAGAACAACAATAACAACATAATGATTGTCTTATTTCAATCAGGTTAAAACACTAAATATATCATGTGCTTTCATTGTTATATAAAATCAATAAAAAATACCTTTGTTTTGTTCATGTTTTGGTTACCCAAATTTAAATTCATAAGAACTGCCAATAGGTCATGCTGTAAACTGCTACATTTTTTAAATTAAAAGTTATAAACTATTTATATTAAGAATACATTTTTAAGATTAATTGTGGACAATATCATTTGCAAATTAATTTGTCTGAAACATATTTTGAAACAGTAGTACAAAATTAATGTGCTACGAATAGGTAAAAAACCCCATCTGAACAGACTTTGAAATATTATCCTGTGTTTACTTTTTCTCCCATCCCTGGCCATGCAAGACAGGCGCATTCCATGACGTCAGCCCATGCGGAATACATCTGTCTTTCATGACCACTTGACTTCTGTTGTTTGAGCTGATATTAACATTGGGTGATGTCACGTAAACGGCAAAATAACGCAAGCAATGCTTTTTATATTTCATAAAAACAAGGCAACCTGCTGTCATAATGAAATTATATTGCCATTTTCAGTTTATACTTTCAGTATAAACCATTTTTGGGTACAATCTTTTCAACGGTTATGATTATTTTATTGTAAGATAAAAAATTAAAAATGTAGGTTTTTCACGTTTTTCCAAAATGCTTGTTTTTCATCTACTAGATAGGAGAAAAATAACCATCCATTATGTATCCATGTGGGACAGGGCTATTCCACCCTCGGGTACATAATATGATGTCAGGAACTTGGCAAGCCTCCAGATATGAAGGATTCTTTTAGTATTACATGGAATTTCAAATGACATTTTTCATAAACACAGAGTTAAGCAAGTAGTGGTCTTATCACAAACAGGAACTGATTACTGTGTGTATTAAGTGACAGTGTGATGGAAAATTTAATAAATACCCAACAGTGGAACATTTATGATCAACAGAGCATGCAATTGTGGTAACTAAACTAGTGACTAGTTCTTTATAAGAATATACCGCAGTGAAGATATGTATAATTCTACATATTGTTAAACTATTTTAGAAATGACATACACAAGTAGATGAAATATAACTGTTAATAATAATAATAATAATAATGTGTCAAGAAACACATAGGTCAGTCTAATTAGAAATCTTTCGAAATCAGCCAACACATAATCCATTCTAGATGCATTTTTTAAATGATCAATTTGATTGTCAAGAATAAAAAATAAGAATTTTTTTCTTGCTTTAATAATAAACACAACAATTATTAGTTTGTTTTGTGTAACGACACCACTAGAGCACATTAATTTATTAGTCATCAGCTCTTGGATGTCAAACATTTGGTAATTTTGATGTATAGTTTTAGAGAGGAAACCTGCTACATTTTTTCATTAGTAGCAAGAGATCTTTTATATGCACCATCCCACAGACAGGGAAGCAAATACCACAACCTTTGATACACCAGTTGTGGTGCATTGGTAGGAATGAGAAATAACCCAATGGGCCCACTGACGGGGATCGATCCTAAACCGACTGTGCATCAAGCGAGTACTTTATCACTGGCCTACGTCCCGACCCTACAACACAATTACCCTAAAAGTTTTCAATAAAATTTAAAAGCATATTTGAAAAATACATTTTTAAGTAGCTTGAGTTTGATACAATTTCTAAACATCTGATACTTTTACCAAAAATAAAACCGAAAAGGGAAGTGAATAATACTGGAACAGTAAACGCATCATCTGTTATTTGTATGGTTTAAAACATCACATATAATAAATATGTTTATTAACATCAGTCATACACGCATTGAAGATATCCTACCACCCTCTCTCTCTCTCTCTCTCTCTCTCTCTCTCTCTCTCTCTCTCTCTCTCTCTCTCTCTCTCTCTCTCTCTCTCTCTCTCTTTTGCACACACACACAAGCACCCATGTTGTTATACTTCTGTTACATTTCACACATGACTAAAATCTGATCAACAAAACCGTAATATGTGATCAGGGCCCATATTTCAGCACAATGCAGAGTTAAAATGGGCATTCGGCAAAATAGTGGTCCATCATTCTCTTGTCTAACATCTTGTCTACAGGACAGCCATTCCCAAGGAGATCCTTTACTAGATATTTCACCATTCTTGCACCCACAAAGAGGACTGCCACTTGCAGAATAGTTTACTAAATCAAAGTAGAGTTGTGATGTGATGCACTCATGAATCACTGTCATGTTAGGTGTCTATAGAACATGTGCACCCCATGACTGGCTGCTATACACTGACGATCATGGTATTTTAATTATTCTGTCCATAGTAAAGTGCATAAAAAAAATATCCCTTTCCGATTTATCATTAGGACTAGGAGTTGCCTATGTGGTATCAGCAGATTTTCTCTCCATCAACCACATGTAAAAATAACCACATGTTAGACACAAAATAGCAGCTGCTGTCATTTAAAACATGCTGAGATGTTGTTACACAAACATTCCTATTTGTTTTGAGTATGTACAGTCAGAGGCGTTGATGTTAAATGAATGTGATAGCGTGGGTACCAGTTAAATTGCAACAGTTGCTTGCTTTAACAAAATCTCTGAAATGACTGCCGCCCTGAAATTTCTGTACAAAGCTATTTATGGCTGCTAAACAAAATATTTTACTGTACAAGGCCCCTTTCCATGAAGCGATCTTGGCCCTAAGATCACCGTAACTGCACAGCTGACAGCTAAGATAGCTTTGTGGAACGGGGCCTTGTACAGTAACATAATTTTTTTCTTTCTTTTTAAATGTTTTTTTCAAAAGAAATAGCTCCCAACACATTTCTACTCTGAAAAAAAAAAAAAATCGCCCACTAAAACTAAATATATATCTCAAGCTGATTGGATCCGAGTTATCACACACCCTTCTATATAAACTAGCATGCAATATAACTACATGTGATAGAACCAATAAATACAAGTATCTACAATAAATTAGACACAGACAAAATACAATCATAAATAGTGGGCAGTATTCAACTGCATTAATTCTCTTGTAAAAACCTGACTTTTTATCATGTTTTTTTTTATGTTGATTAACATAATACAGCCAATCAAGCTTAAACAGATAGCTCAAATATCTGATGTCCTTAATAAGATTGTCTTTACTCTGTCCAATATATAGTCAGTGGATAAAAAGTGCCAGTTCCAAGTGGAATTTTCAAGTAACATGCTCCCAGTGAATATATATAAAATGTTTACAGGTATAACAGTCATATTTTATTTGTATTTCTCTTTTATGAATTACTTAAATACCTCCACTGTATGAAATATTTAAAAACAACCAAAAAGAAGTTTTGATTTGATATATACTGCTTAATTAAGACAGAAATTCTATAAAAACATTTTGAAATTAAATCTTTTCTGCTGCCAAAAAACACTTATTTTGGCATCTGTTAATCAATGTTTGACATGTATCACTCGACTCAAATAAAAGTGTTTTGGCGTGTGTCAGTCACAATGTCGCATACTATATAGTAAGATTAGTAAAAATGAACTTAGCCTGAAATTCTATCTACATGCATATTCTATCTATATGTGATGAGTGCAGATTAAAACAAATCTTGCTGCTTCTTAATGACAAATACTAGTTAGACCACATGTTATATTATCTTCTTGTTTCTGCCACATTTTATTAAGTAGACTTATACAATGTTGTACTAGTTAGCAATTTAACCTTTCTCAATGGGGCCATATTTTTATTAACAAGTTACCCATTTCATCAATGTTCTGTATCTCCTTCACTTGATTCATTCACATTTAATATATCAATCCTATCATTCTGTCCATAGTAAAGTTACAATTTACTTCCTACCCACTTCTCTGGTTTTAAACCCCCCAGAGCAATGTATCCATAATAATATTTTTAGCTGTCATGGAAAATGCAGAATATATATAAGTGTTCTTTCAAAGTGACCTGCCTATACAATAAATACTAAATAAGTGTCAATCATGCTTCTGACTCCGCCCCTTCAATCTCTCTCTCATCTCCATCTCCGCGGTGCTCTCTGGGTAGAGGGTTGAGATCAGGTGACACGAGACTGCTATCTGATTGGTCGTGACTGCTAAGAATGAGAAATTTTCCATCAGGACTGAGTGGCAACTTTTCTTCCTCGCTGTCTTGCTGGTTGTCTTGTTTTTTAGTATTTTGTAACAAAAGTTTCTGAAAAAATTTGAAATTTATAAATAAATTTGATTAGTTAAAATTTAAAACTGATAATTATTACACTCATTAATATATGTAATTAGAACAATGAGCAGGAGAAAACATGAACAATGGCACATAGTAGCAGACTCAATTTTTAGAATGAAAACAAAAGTTAAACAGATTGTGATTTATCCATTTATTTTGCCAAACTCTTCCACCATCTATAAATCCCCAAAATAATGGTTTAAAATAGACAAAATGTATTCTAAAATTAGCTTGCAGAACACTATCAATTGAAAATAAATGGCTGTGTATCACTTTTTTAAATTATTAAACTCCCAAACTCCACTTCATATATCATTCCTAATGACCTGCTAACAAACAAAACCACTATTTCAATTTAACTTTCTACATACATGTATACCTGTTTTGGACAGAACTAACAGTGTTAAACAGTTCTCTGATGATGCATGTAAATAATAACCATACTCATGTAGTTACAGTCTGAGCACAATAGACCTGATATGACACAAGACACAGGAAAGAATAATAAACAATTGTTTTTAATATTAATACTGCATGCAAAATATTTGTTGTTTTTACATTTATAAAAATAAAAAATCCAACAAGTTCAATGCATACTTTTTTCAATTAAATCCCAAATTATCAAATAATGGAATAGTTTTCACACATGCCAGTTATTATTTACATGACACAAGAATATAAAACAATATAATAGTCTGTTCAAAGCGTCAAAAATGAACTAATAAATTGTGGTGGAAACCTATAAGGAATATAGTTAAAATTTGTGTAACGGCATATTATTAAGTTTTAAACCCATACCAACTCAAAAAAAAAATATTAAAAAAAAATTCTATGTAAATAAAAGTGGGTTTTTTTTTTCTTTCACAAAGCAAGAATATAAAACAATATAATAATCCAAAGGAAGGGAATATTTGATTTAACAACGCACTCAACACATTTTATTCAGTTATATGGTGTCGGAAATATGGTTTAAGGACCACATAGATATTAAGGGAGGAAACCCTCTATCGCTACTTCCTGGGCTACTCTTTTCGATTAGCAGCAAGGGATCTTTTATATGCATCATCCCAGACAGGATAGCACATACCACAGCCTTTGATGTACCAGTCATGGTGCACTGGCTGGATAGTCTGTTCCAAATGCATCCAAATGGAACAGATGAATTGTGGTGTATAAGAAATATAGTTAAAATTGGTGTAACGGCATATTATTAAGTTTTAAACCCATACCACCTCAAATAAAAAAAAATTAAATAATGTTTATGCAAATAATGTTGGGTTTTTTTTTTTTTACAAAGCAAGAATATAAAACAATATAATAATCCAAAGGAAGGGAATATTTTATTTAACAATGCACTCAACACATTTTATTCAGTTATATGGTGTCGGAAATATTGTTTAAGGACCACATAGATATTAAGGGAGGAAACCTTCTATCGCACTTCCTGGATTACTCTTTTCAATTAGCAGCAAGGGATCTTTTATATGCACCATCCCAGACAGGATAGCACATACCACAGCCTTTGATGTACCAGTTCTGGTGCACTGGCTGGATAGTCTGTTCCAAATGCATCCAAATGGAACAGATGAATTGTGGTGTATAAGGAATACATGTATAGTTAAAATTGGTGTAACAGCATATTATTAAGTTTTAAACCCATACAAAGTCAAATATAATTTTTTGTAAAAACATTTCTATGTAAATAAAAATGTTTCTTACAAATTACTATAAAATTAATACATCTTTAATACAGGGGTAAAAACAAATGCTAAAACAGCCAGTGTATTGTATTGTCACTGAAGTTATTGGTAATGCAGGATATAGTGACTGCATTTGTTTTGTAGTTTGGCTGTTCCATCAGCTGCCTTCATACCTGTATCAAAAAAGAAGATTTAACTCATGCAATTTGATGGTAATTTGTAAAGAAACTTTTTTATTTACAGTGTTATTTGGGTAGGTAGGGCCTATAGGCTTAGAACTTGATACACCGTAATATGTTTTTATATGAATTTTAACTTTACTCATTATAAACTTACAGTTACATGGCAATTCATCAGTTCTCTTTTGTCACAAACAAACTACATGTATATTAACTTTACACAGTGAAGTATTTCCTTAACATTCAGTATTACACTAATAGGTGAATTATACAATTTAAATGGGATTATACTTCTATTAAATATTTAGTCTTTTTATGCAAGCTTTTGAACATGTGAACCACCATTATAAAGTAAAGACAGAGAACATAACTGGGTAGAAATCAATGACAGTGATATATTTACAGTGATGAAAATACACAGGTGTTACCACGGTTTTACATGCAACTGTGATATCACATTCGACAGTTATTGGTATCGTTGGATGAAAGGAAAACAAACTACATGAAAGTAACATACACATTTTGCTACTGTAATTTAGTATAAACGGGGGGTGGGGGTGGGGGGATATATGAGAGATATGTGTGTATGAATGTTGTGTGATGTATACACAGAATTATGTTTAATGCAAATGCATTATGTTTAAAAGACTGGTTTGCAAAATTTACATGCCATGAACATGCGCTAGGTGAATACTCGCAAAAAAATAAAAATAATAATAATAAGAAGAAAAAACATGTCCTAATATTGATTTGGCTACAGTGTATGTTTACACCCATGTTCTGATAAAAATGAAATTCACATGACCTGTATGTAATCTAACTAAAAAAAGTAACATTTCACACTTTAACATTTAATTGATTTAACTGATTTGATGTTTTTATTTATTAGTCAATCATTGTGACACTATCATTCCCTCTCTCACTCCCTATCCCATCTCTGTATCATCCTTCTTCAAATACAACAACCACGAGTGAAAGTAGCATATCTCTCTCCATATCTCTCTCTCTCTCTCCATATCTCTCTCTCTCTCTCTCTCTCTCTCTCTCTCTCTCTCTCTCTCTCTCTCTCTCTCTCTCTCTCTCGCTCTCTCTCGTCCTTCCTCAAATGGAGATACAAATGGAAATCAAATGACTATCGTATCTTGTTTAATTGTCAAACTACAGTATAACTAACTCAACAAGCATTATGAGAGTACTGCTAAAGAAATCCATGTCCCTTACTGAACACAACAAATTTGTTTATCTCCTAAATTTAAGGGGCATATCTTTGTAAAAAGTGGGTAAATCAGCATGCAAGATAAACTTTATCAGTTACAGTGCATGATAAATTTTTTTCAAAATTTCATCTCAATATCTTCAAACATTGTCAAAACAAAATTCTATAAAAAAAAATTAAATCTCCTAATTTAAGGGCCATAACTCTGTCGAAAATGGGTAATTTGCAACACAAGTCAAACTTGATCTGTAACAGTACATGATATAGCTATACACCAAATTTCAGCTCAATATCTCAAGGCCTTTTGGAAAACAAAGTTCAGAAAACAAATGTTCACATCTCCTAAGTTCAAGGTCCATAACTCCGTTAAATATGAGTAAATCACCATGAAAGTCAAATTTG
>JAECMU010146498.1:0-12097 GCA_016106625.1 Dracogyra subfuscus | reverse complement strand
TTTTATCATTAGTAGCACATACCACGACCTTTGCAATTCCAGTCGTGGTGCACATACGCAAATGAGAAATAGCCCAATGAGGCACCGACTGGGATCGATCCTATCACGCGTCCGACCGAGTGTTTTACCACTGGGCTACAGCCCGTCCTAGACGTCATGGGCCGTTCAAATACTACGTAACGCGGAGGGGTGGGTGGGTGTAGGTCCAAACATTTTGTAGCGTTACCAGTCGTGGGTAAGTGTACTGAACAGCGTTACGTAAAACACAATTTTTTATTACTAATTTTTTTTTTAAATTTATTATTATTTATCTGTTTATTTTGCCATGAATTCTATGGCACGGAAACTGTTTAAACTGTAACATTAACGTAGGCAGTAATAGTTAGCTGAAAACACAAAACAACGATTATTAATGTATTTGAAATACTTGTGCTAGTAAACTTAGTTTTAAAAAAATGCCCCAAATGTTCGATGGTCACTCTGTAGGCAGTGATGGTTTGGTCGGACCCGTTCTCAAGTAGGCTAACTCATTCCATCATAAGTGGTTAGCCCAAGAAGGCCTACTCTGCTGTTCTAGAGCTAGACGGACAGTTACAGTCATTCTCTCAGTCAGAGATAACACGCTTAATTTTTAAAAGTTAGAACTCTTCATGTTTATAAGTTTAAAAAATTACGGCAAAATAGATTCGTAGTAATACGACAACCGTTACCGTATAGTATATTTTTGAATTTTATATAAACGATCATCGTGTATAGAGACTTGGCAAACGGAGGCCGGCTATACACATGGCAAATAATGAAAAAATATATTATTAATTTCATAACGAAAATAATGGCGAATACGCGGAAATAAAATAATAAACATTCAGAACATGAATTCACCATTTATTATTATTATCAAATTATTTTGTCTGGTTCGCAAAGTGGTCATTCGGTTTAATGTAAAGCGTAAAAAAAAAAAAGGTGTACTGTCGCATGTTTTGTCGTCCAAAGGTTGGTTTTGATTAGTCGAATGAAAGGTCAGCTGGATATGAGCTCCAACGGGCTGCTGTTAGATCCATATGTTAATTTTAATTAGAATGAATTATTACTTAACCCAGTTGAATCCAGTTCTACGTGCAAGGACAAGTTCATCCTTTCGTTTGTGGGTGTGTGCATGCACGTTAATCTTGCATTTGTACAGCCAAAACTCTCCCATATAAAACACCGCACTCTCCACACCAAAAAGGTATAGTTGGCTGATAATAATAATTGTGCTTATTATTATTATCTTTTTATTATCATTATTTATTTTAATAGTTCTGTACGGGCAATATTACGCTATTCATATGTCCATGGAAAACGTACACAAAAGGGTCCGCTAAATCCATGTACCCCTCCCCATTCCTGTCCAGAAAACGCTCTGTTCTTACAGTACATAGTATGTATTTCTCCTGTTCCTGTTCCTGATAGTTAAGTAATATGGATGAATCAAATACTTATTTACTGCCTATATACATGTAAATGATGTTTGCTGTGATTACAGCCATCCCTCGTTAGCGGATGCTCTATTTTCATTTTCAATATTGTTTAACGTGCACATTCAGAGCAAGCTGTTATAGCGCATGCCTGTCTTGGGCACACACCTCAGCTATCTGAGCTGTCTGTCCAGGACAGAATAGAAATTAGTGGTTAGTTGTTATTGTTAGTGAAAGAGAAAAGAGGGTGTAGCGGCCATACACCTACCCAATGAGTCCTTAAAAACTCGCTCTGGGTGGGAGCCGGTACCGGGCTGCGAACCCAGTACCTACCAGCCTGTGATGCTCTATGCACGGCCTTCGTATATATAGTCACATCGTATATATACATCGTCTAGTTCAGCGTATTCTTTAAAATGTAACATTTCCTATCCCAAGTCAGCTGGTATGGCATATTTTGTATAATAATGAATTTTACATGGTGGAAAATGAAGGTGTTCGTGATCAATTTATCTATACATGTAATATGCATATGCAAAGGCCTAACTAGTCGGGATTGTCGACGTTTAAGATGCGTCTAATGTATAAGCTTATTATTATTCAGTACATGTTTTTATTATTTTGTATAACATATTTTCATTATTATTTTTTTTCTATTTACCCTATGTCGCATAGGACGGTCATGCGTTCTCGTTACACGAGCTTGTTAAATTGTTTTGGCAGTGCGGTTATTCGGGGAATGCCCGTCACGTGACTCAAAATAATACGTCACACCTCTGCTCTCCAAATAGCCGTTATTTTAATAAAATATCAATAATAAGTGTGATATAGTGGTTATGTAGATGTTCCAATAAAGTACTTTTAGTTACAAATCAAATGTATATATTGTCATACAATTCCTTGTTATGTCAATAATTAGGTCAACCATCTGTGACAGAGTGAGTTTAAGATGATATAACTTGAACTAACTTGAACAATAATACATTGTAGCAAACTGAAAACATATAGGGACCTGTTTGCCTGGGTCATCACCTGAAATAAAATTAGCTATATAAAAGTTACTGGTAGTTAATAGCTACTGGTATAATTAAAATGGTGATAATAGAATACATTTAAACTTTGTCATTTTCATTATTTTTCCAGTTCACTGAAATGATAACTACCGTACAGAATTCATTCATCTGTTATGCTTATTTCATTTACATTATAAGGTCTTAAAATACAACAAGGCTCTACAACTATGTTCTACCTATAAGTATTAGCTATTCTCTAAATGAGATTTTTTGTCCTGCTTAATGCTTACTCAACTTTAGAGGAAATAAAGTGTAAACGGAATCAGTCAAGATCTGTACTGGTAGGTATTTCATTGTAGTATGTCATATGTTTGACCCCTAAGTTCAAAGGCACATAAATGACATTGCATGTTGAGCAATTATTGTATCACTGAATCACAGTGATTAGTATGATGTTATTACCATGGTACATTATAAAAAACCGCGGTACGTTTTTTCTCGCAGTACCCAACCCTACTGTCTAATATGTTCATACAAAGAGTCAAGCAGCCCACTTTTGCAAACATTTAATTGTGTATCGAAACTGGAGTTCAGACATCTTTAATTCCATGTACTAAATTCTTTCCACCCTCTTTACTGTTTTAATGCCAAGGATAAACATGGCAGTGTTCATATTGAGGTTGTGACTAGACTATTCCTTTGTTAGTCTGTAAACTGATATAGCTAGATTGTTTTTAATTTCATGTACTAAATTCTTTCCACCCTCTTTACTGTTTTAATGCCAAGGATAAACCAGAACATGGCAGTGTTCATATTGAGGTTGTGACTAGACTATTCCTTTGTTAGTCTTTAAACTGATATAGCTAGATTGTTTTTGTGTTGCTGGTACACTTAAACACCAAGATTCATTGGCTGTCATCTGGTGGAACAACCAAAAGCAGTTTCTGTATACATATGGTGAACGATTCTGAAAAAGAAGACACCGTAAATTGTAGAATAGTAAATAGTGTGATAAATCAGCCAACTAGTAATTATTTCTTTGTAAATCAGCCAGAAAAGTTATTCAAAATGACTTCCAATAGAAAGGAATATATTCAAAATGTTCCAGATTATCAGTAATTAAGGCATTATTTATATTTCTTTTTCTTTTTTTGCACTGATGATTTAAATCATAAGAGTGGTGTAGGTATAACCTATGCCTTGCTTTGTGAAATGGTTGTTTTAATGCTTCATGCAAACATATGCATGATAACTCATATATTTAATGATTACTGCTTCAAAAATCATCTGCAGAAGTTCTGCAGTTTTAAAATGCAATAAGAAGTGAAAATACGTAAATAACAATTTCAACATTTACACGGAAATGTAAAAGCATGTTCCTGTGATTGATTATAACAAAAACATTGACTGGTTTGGCAATGATGATCCATTACAAAAATTCATAATCGATTGTGTGGAGGAAAACTGTAGTTGTCCCTCCAGTTTAAATGATGTAAAGGAGGTAAATATGTTGGGGTAGGTGGTTCTTTATGATGTATACATGAAGAAAACTGATATTAAATAGTTGGTAATGGTAAAAATCAGTGTTTTGTAACGTTCATCCCAGTGAACACGACAGTAAGGTGTACTTATAATTCAGATTCTTATTCATATAATTCTGACTGACTAACTGAAAGCTGATCATTTCATGTTTAACAGCAAAATCAACCTCCACTGAGGAGATTTGAACCAGATCATATCCTCAGTAAAGCTACATCCTGGAACTGTGGGTTACGGGCAGTTGAACCACTATGGGCCCTAACTGGGTTATAACTGTATTTTTGTTAAGAACATACCCAGTCCCTACATGAGCTCCAAAAGTAACAGAAAAATCAAACTCCACTGAGGGGATTCAAACCAGAGACCCTTAGTGTGAGAGTCCACTGCGCTACCAACTGAGCTAATAGAGAAATTTCCACTAGCTTCTGTCTGAAGGAGCACTTAATACCAACACTGCTACATATGCAAACCAAATGGAAGCAATGATCAACGACAAAATCCCAACCCATTCTCAACACTAAATAAACGTATCAGTTTTCGAATAAAGCCAACCTTTGGAACATCACCACGAAGGATACTGACCTAGAACTTTGTTAACTCCAGCTGGTTTCTTCCAGTACACCCCAATGGCGTACACTGGCAGTCCTAGACACATCAAACCAACGGTCATTAAACTCTCACTGAGTTTCTGGTATACAGTCAGTGCCAAGATGACACAACTCACCAAAAACATCACAATGGGGATGGAAACATGCAACTGTAAGAAAGAAAAAAATATAAAAAGAAAGATGCAAATCAAGGAAGGAAGGAAATGTTTTATTTAACAACACACTCAACACATTTTATTTACGGTTATCTGGCATCTGACATAGTTAAGGACCACACATATAATGAAGGAGTAAATCCGCAGTCGCCACTTCATGGGCTTTTCGATTGGTGGCAATGGATCTTTTATATGCACCATCCCATATACAGGATAACACATACCACAGAATTTGATGTACCAGTCATTGTGCACTGGCATGAGCAAGAAATAGTCCAGTGGGCCCACTGACAGGGATCGATCCCAAACCAACTGCACATCAAGCGAGCGCTTTACCACTGGGCTACATCTCACCCAGGATGCAAATCATGTTATATCTTATTAAAAAGAAACAGTTTGTTCAGTGTCATGTGACTATTTGGTATAAAAGAACAGAAAATGCAATAAAATTCTAAAACATCAAATACTAGTTATTAATCAAATTTTAAACTGATTAGCAATTGTTGTTAATCAAAATTTGGAAAACAAAACATTACAAGCTTATACACAAATTTTTATATTCCATTTCTATCTTATACAGTTAATGTTCGAGATTAATTGCATCTCAGTATCTCAGGGATACCAGATTTTAATTTTGCATACCAGACTTTTAAGAGCTCGGTATCATGCCAGGATAACATAATACTAAATTCTCAAGTGCAACTATGAACTTAAGGCATCCTAACTTTGACATGGCCATATTCATATAGGAATAATTACACAAAGTATTTTTTTTACATTGAACCGCACTAATATTTTAATATATATACACAGTCGAATCCACTGTATTGCACATCGGTTTATAGCATAAATTGGTTATTTGCATATTATTCAGCTGCACATGATTCAGTTAATTAGGTAAAAAGACTGTCAAAATGGACATCTAGAATTTCATGGAATTAAATGTCTTGCTTACCATAAGGAAATTCAGTGTCACTAATAGTTGCATCCACAGATCTTAAATGGATAATAAAATAAATAAAAAGTTTAATTGAATAAATTTAATTAAAATGTTTCAAAACATGCCAAGAGATGAACATCCATAGATGAAATTCTAAACCAAGTTTCTTTAATGTAAGACTTCTAGTTAATGAAATATTTAGCTCAGTGTGAAGTTTAAATCTTGAGCTAAATGCAAATCTTATTTCGACCAGTAACTTTGACAACAGCAGCTGATTGGTCAGTCTCACCTTGATGGGACGATACAAATCTGGTTCCTTCCAACGTAGATAGACCTGTCCTGCCAGAACCGTGGTCAGAATGATGGCAAAGCTAAAACCCATCATCTCTATCAGGTAGAATATTTCCTCAAAATTCTGCATCGCGAGAACAAGGATCATCTGCAATAGACAGAATGGATGTTTCACAACACCTCAGCACACAAATCTATTCTGGGTTTTTTTCTTGTTGCCTGGTGTCAAATAATATCGAATGTACTCCAGTTAAAAGGCGATTGAATCTTTCCTAAACCATCTTATATCAGTAGCGTAACTGAGTCTTTAGTTTTTTGGGGGCCAGACCTTCATCCGGGGCGGGGCCAATGGTGTATTTATTGTGTACAATCAAATGTGAAATGGTGTGAATGGGGGGCACTGACCCCCCCAGGCCCCCCCCACCCCGAAGTTACGCCACTGTCTAATATAGTATAAACTGACCTGTATTAAGCACCTACCTGTGTTATTAGGCCACATTTGTATTCTCCCAAATCATCTAATATTGAATAAACTGACCTGTATTAAGCAGCCACCTGTGTTACTAGGCCACATTTGTATTTTCCCAAACCATCTACTATAGTATATACTGACCTGTATTAAGCAGCCAGTGTTACTAGGCCACATTTGTATTCTCCCAAACCATCTACAATAGTACATACTGACCTGTATTAAGCAGCTACCTGTGTTATTAGGCCACATTTGTATTCTCCAAAACCATCTACTGTAGTATATACTGACCTGTATTAAGCAGCTACCTGTGTTATTAGGCCACATTTGTATTCTCCCAAACCATCTACTGTAGTATAAACTGACCTGTATTAAACAGCCACCTGTGTTATTAGGCCATATTTGTATTCTCCCAAACCATCTACTGTAGTATATATTGACCTGTATTAAGCAGCCACCTGTGTTATTAGGCCACATTTGTATTCCCCCAAACCATCTACAGTAGTACATACTGACCTGTATTAAGCAGCCACCTGTGTTATTAGGCCACATTTGTATTCTCCCAAACCATCTACTATAGTATATACTGACCTGTATTAAGCAGCTACCTGTGTTATTAGGCCACATTTGTATTCTCCCAAACCATCTACTATAGTATAAACTGACCTGTATTAAACAGCCACCTGTGTTATTAGGCCACATTTGTATTCTCCCAAACCATCTACTATAGTATACACTGACCTGTATTAAGCAGCCACCTGTGTTACTAGGCCACATTTGTATTCTCCCAAACCATCTACAATAGTACATACTGACCTGTATTAAGCAGCTACCTGTGTTATTAGGCCACATTTGTATTCTCCCAAACCATCTACAATAGTATATACTGACCTGTATTAAGCAGCTACCTGTGTTATTAGGCCACATTTGTATTCTCCCAAACCATCTACTATAGTATATACTGACCTGTATTAAGCACCCACCTATGTTATTAGGCCACATTTGTATTCCAAACCATCTACTGTCCTAAATTTAATTCACAATTGAAAAATGGGTGATGCAAAATTAGAATGGTGCAAGCACCAAACAAATGAAACATGAACATGATGGTAAATGAGGACTTTAACAAAATAGGCTGCTCTTTTTGTACTTTGATTTGACACTTGATTTGAAAAAAACACAAACAATTTCCAAAAAATTTCCACACAGGCTACTCTTACCAATAAAGCATCAAGGGATCTTTTATCTGCACTTTTCCATACAGGACAGTACACACTAAAGTTGTTTGGCTGTAGTTGGGAAGGGAAAAAACATCCGTGTAGTCGTCCATCCAGGTGGTTGAATACTCTGAGTACACCCCTATATCAGTATCGGTTTTCTTTACATACATGTGAAAACAAACACAAACACAATCTATACGAAATTCATCATCCCTAATTGTAGGAAGTTACTACTAATATTTTCCACAACAATCAGCTATGAATTTGTATAATTGATCATTACATCAGTAGAGCTTAACCAATGAATTTTCTAAAATAATATTTATTGGAATATCACCCCCCCCCCCCCAAAAAAAACAAAAAAACCCACAAGAATTTCCTAAATTTGTTTCGGTGAAAACTTAGATGTATCAAGTTCTTACAATAACAATTAGTGATGGTGCAGGTGTGAGTTGTTTCTTGGTAATCATGGAAACCACACGAGGAAGGTGATTATTTTTGGCTCCAACGTAGAACAATCTGAAAAACAGGAACATACCTGTGAACATTAAATTATTTCAGTGTAAAATTTAAAACTAACAAATTAAAGAGAAAAAAACTCGCAGGCAGCTGGCTTATGTACTACTGTGTAAGAAAAATAAACATTCTAATCTTACTGGGCCTCACAGATTTTCTCAAGTTCAAGGGCTACAACTCTGTCAAAATTAGATAGATTCCATTTGTAACAGTTATGGCCCTTGAATAAATTTTCAGCTCATCTTGAGGCATTGCAAATAACAAAACAATAAAAAAAAGTCTGAAAAACTATACATTATAGTGCCCTCCAATGAGATAATTCTCATTCCAGCCAGTGCACCACAACTGGTATATCAAAGGCTGTGGTATGTGTTATCTGTTATTGGACGTAACAGTTACAGAGGGTAGAATGATAAAACAACAAACCTGGACATTGAAAGACTAGATCCATTGATACCTCCAATCACAGACGCTGCAATCAGTATCGGCATGATGTACTGAAGGGCTGTCACAGTTTGCTGACTAAATGTCTGAAGATAAAGAATAAAGTCATACTGACTCAAGCATTAAATTAATTTATTACCTACGAGATACAGCATAACGAAGGCCATATTTATTGTACGATTTCCCTCGTATGTCATAACTAAATTGTATGTCCTCCTGTCATTGTCATTTAACAATTGGCTGTTTTAAGAGTACATTTCTTTCTGATTGGCTGATACCACATTCCAGCTAATTTTGAATTTAAATGACGTCAGAATTCCAATGACGTCACTTTATATCTTCTTACAATAACACGAACTGGGTACTACATGACGTTTCCATTTTCAGGGCGCTGTGAAAATGCCAATGCAAAATTGCTATTGATTTTTCTTTTTTGAATATAAACATCGGCTGTCATGAACACTCGTATAATATCCTCTATATGTCATGTCATGTCATAGGGTTTAACATGCACTTTCAGAGCAAGCTGTTGTAGTGCATGCCTGTCGTGGGTGCAAGAGCTTGCGAAGCAAGCTCTTCAGTCCAAGACAGAATGTCGGGGGGAGGGGAAAGAGGGACCACCCGCACGGACAGGTGCAAGGGAGCACCAGCAGTCCGATCGAGATCGCTAGCAGGTGGGGGTGGGTGGTGGTGGTATGGAATTTTGAATGGAGCAAGTAATATGCCAAAGAGAAAAGGTGCACATTTTGGTTTGAAGGATGTTGGCACAAATTTTGAACGGTCGATCTGAACTAAAAAAGGATCCTCTATATATTTTTATCCTTGTCTTATAAGTCTTGTACTTGCAGGGTGACAGACTCAGCCCAGCCCTCTCCCACCATTCTTAAAAAACCTCCTTAATACTATACCATTAGACCCTAAACAGAAGTACATGTGTGTGTATGTGTTACTGTGTGTGTGTTACTGTGTGTGTATGTATGTATGTCTTTGTGTGTGTGTGTGTGTGTGTGTGTGTGTGTGTGTGTGTGTGTGTGTGTGTGTTGTCTTTATAGCCGTTTCTATCTGTATTTACCTGTTTAAGATATTGTTGTGACATGTCTTGATCAGCTGTTTGTTTTGGCATCATATTTGAAATGCTGATTGTCTAACTTTTTAAGAGTTGATTGTATTTACAATTAACTGTTAATAATGTACTGTCAATGGACAGTTCCAAAATTGGTCACATAGCAGGGGGAGAGGAAAGAACATTGATGAGTCATGTACATTTGTTTTCTGAGATTATTTGGTTTGAATAAAAATTAAATGAGTGTGGTGCATATTTATAAAAAAATAATTATCCCCCACATACCCACCCCAGTTTATCAATTCTGGGACGTGACCAATGTAAATGTTAAACACACCACTGCTACTGCTGCTGACTTCAACATTTCAGATGGCGTCAGAACGGCAAAATATGCAACATTTGTAGCAACATAAACTGCCGTCACTATTACCATGGAGATAACAATTGCTCTGGGAAGATTTCTGAAAATGAAATATGTTAATTTAATATCAACAATATGAATAGTATCACATAATATATATTCAATTCAGCCAAAAATATTTTTCGCTCATTATTGCAATCGGATTTGACAGCTGTTAATTGTTTTTAACTTAATGTAGATCATATAAACAATGTATAACATTTAATACATATCTGTTGTTCATTAAAATATGTGCTGGGGTGGCTAGGGGTAGAGTCCATATTTTAGAGAGAGTTTCTATTATTTTTTCACAACAAAGTACCCATTGGATTATTTCCCATTCCAACCATTGCTTTCAAAGACTATTACTGTATATGTAATCAACTCTGGAAAAACACAACAAAATAGCACTTGTAAACCTTTTTTAAGGAACAGTTTTATTTAAGTTATACAATATTATTATGCAACAAACCAAAAGGGATTAACATTGTGAGCATAATACCACATAAAGAATGTACTAAAAAACCTATCCTGACTTTGCCGCTATTGTAACTTGGCACCACGTAATAACCACTAAAATTTCATATTGCTATTCAGAATATCAATGCCTGTTAGTTCAATGTGCTTCTAATTGTCCAAATGCTTTATAGTAGCCCATAGTTAAAATTACCTGCTAATAATTTTCTAGACTAAAAAAATCTAAATAAAATGAAGTTTGAGCTACATATTCCAAATAACAAAAATTTAATTGTGGGACAATTTCTTTAAAATTCAGACTTACTTGTGCGGATTTACCACTTCATCTGCCAGAAAATTCAGGTAACTCCTGTAAGAAATATACAGATCACACTTTAGTATAAAAAACAATGCACAAAAGTTTTGGCAAACTATTTTGAATGTGATATTTTTTGTTATCACATTGCATCACAGGCTCAGATTTTATGGAAACAATTATTTCTGGTACCACGTCGGTAAAATCAAGGAACTGACATTTTGTTTCCCATGATCATTATATCGAGTACAATGTACTATTCAATGAAAACAATATTTATACATGTATATAATTATTTATTTAAAGGGACATACCCTAGTTTCAGTTCATGAAAATTAACATTAAGTTTAGTTTAATTTACAAACCTGTAACACATTTTGATACAGTTACATTGAGTGAAACATGAGTCTTTGACTTTAAAATGGTGAAATATCCTCTAAAATAGAATAAAACTCGACTACATAACTGTTACTTCTCAGAGGCACGTGCCTTTTTAAAAATATGAGAAATGCATTTTGTGATATTAAAAAACATCAGGATGACCAGGATGACCAAAAACACTTCGAATGTATGGAAATGGTTACTTTAAACAATAAAATTTAAGTAAAGTATGATTTCAGTTATCAAAAAACGCCTCTAATAGTCAAAGCTATGTCTTAGTGTTTAAAAACTAGGGTATGTCCCTTTAAAACAGTTTCCATTGGGTTCCCATGATCACACTGAAAAAGTGTTTCCCATGAAATTTAACATTCTCTGGCCTGGATCATAATATACTGATGATATTAAATAAAACGAGCCAGTCCTTATATTACCTCCACAGGACAACACTCTCACCTGTCACCTGAGCAGGTAATGTACTGTCTGCAGGGTGAGTGAACATCTCGGCATGTGGCCTAACTTACACCTCCAGTAATAAATTGTTTTTAAATCCCTAAATTACTTACGTGGGATATGAATGGATGGAAGGATGGAGGGACATATAGGTTGTATGGATAGGAAGGATAGACGGGCAGATGGATGGACGGACGGGATGGATGGAATTAATGGGATGGATGAATAGATGGATGGATGGAATGGGTTTTGGATGGATGGATGGGATGGGTTTTGGATGGATGGATGGATTGGGTTTTGGATGGATGGATGGGATGGGATGGATGGATGAATGGGTTTTGGATGGATGGATGGGATGGGTTTTGGATGGATGAATGGA
>JAECMU010146478.1:0-11576 GCA_016106625.1 Dracogyra subfuscus | reverse complement strand
AAATATGAGAATTCTTTGTCATCATTTTACAGTAAATAAAACAAAAAACCCAGTTTATTTTCTGGAAAGACATTTACTTTACATAAAAAAAAAATATATGTACAGAACACAAAATTAATGCACCCAGCATTTTATATTGAATCACAAGTTGATATACCCTTACTGACCTAGAAACCTTCTTGGTCAATAACTTTGGTGTGGAGGTGGTGGTGGTGGGGGAGGATTCTCTGGAGGTGGCGGTGGAGGTGGGGCGTGTGGCAAGGGAGGACCCCCGTGATAAACGGGTTGTGCGATGTAGTCAGTAGGAAACATTCCATGCATGGGATTTGATGGAAGTGGTGGAAGAGGTGGAGGGAGGAGTGGTTGGTGATTGTACTGCTGTTGTTGCTGCTGCTGCTGTTGCGCAATGTGCAGCTTTGACTGATTTATCAGCTGTTGTAACTGAATGTTCAGCTGACCCAAGTTTTCTTTCGTTGGTGTCAACGGAATCTGTGGGGAATGCAAACCACCCCCGTTAGCTTTGACCCCAGCGTCGTCAAGGGCGGATGGGTTGTGCACCCCGTTACCCTCACCATAAACGTCAATTGAGTTTGTAGCACCAGAAACGTCCAGGGAATTACTACCACCTGCCAGAGGAGAAAACACAGTTTTTGTCTTTTCGGAGGCGTGTTTGCTCGAACTCCGAGACTTGCCACCTGAGTGCTTTGGATTAGAATTAAGCCGTTCGGAATTTGTTTCGGGCTGGTGGGTTGCCGTTTGTTTAGCCTCTCGAGAGCTCTGACTCTCGCTACGTCTGTGTTTCGACTTTTTCTCTATGTGCTGATTGTGACTCTTCAACATTTGTTCAGTAAGTTTCAGTTTCAACGCTGGCTTATGTTCTTCGGTCAGTGACTTATCACGAGACTTGGAATGGCGCTCACTTTTGTGTTCCTTTGAATGATGCGTTTTAATTTTTATCTTTAACGGGGAACCAGACGACTGCACTGTGTGTGTGCCTTGTTCTCCTCGTTTTATATGCAGCTTCAATGGATTAATAACCTCCGAAGCTTCCATCTTCACGTGATCTCCAGAAGAGTTTCTCTGCATTTTGTTTGCCACACTAACAGTTTCAGCCTTTACATGAAGGCTGGGTTCACTCTTTTCCTTTTTCAAATGGCCAGTATCGTGCTTAGGGACTTCTGGAGACACTTGGATTTTTTGTATTTTCAGGTTCGGTTCGCTCTTAAAATGTTTTTCGTGCTGGTACTGCTCCTTTCTGTGGCTTTCACTTTGTTTCGATGACTGCTCCGACGGCCTCAGTTCATTTTCTGTCGACCTGTCAACGGACTGCAACACTGCAGCACTCTCTCTCTCCTTTTTTTCTTTATGCTCGCGGTATTGCTTATAGTCTTTCAGTGAAATCTTTTCGATAATTTCTCGCTTCTTCATCTGGCCAGCAGATGGCACTTCGGCGGGTGGCACCGACGAACTAGCAGCAGCAGCAGACACCGGCACTGAATTGAGCTCCTGAGGTTTTGCAACCGGGATGGGGTTTTCCAGACTTCGACTCGCAGGCACGGAGACTTTATTGGAATGCGTCGTCACTTTTGGCGTGCCTGGACCAGGCTCAGAATGTTTTGTCTTGGAAACAGTTTGTCCGTGAGGTGCAGCACTCTCGGGTTTTTTGTGCTTTAGACTCGATTCAGACTTTTTCTCGGCAGTTCGACTTGTTCCCGCGGCAGGCTCATTTGTAGATTCACCTCGATGTCGTTTTTCGGGCGGAGGTCCAAACGATTCTTCAACTCTGTGGCCACTCTGAACAAAGAAGAAATTACATAAAGTAAACTGTAAACACAGCAATGATGACCAACTAGCATGTTATACATGTCACATAGTTTTAAAGCCATTTTAGCATATCGTAAAACTTTCACAAGCCATGAGGACAAAAAATATAATAGCCAGACTGTTTTACGATATTGTAATGCCGAGATAGCTTAGAAAATATAGGCCCCGAATAGCAAAAGGTCACCGAATGAATCAATGCAATGTTATACTAATTTATTAGAAAATATGGTATATATATATATATATGTGTGTGTGTGCGTGCATGCAGAAGGACAAAGCAATAATTGGTGAATCAAACAATGATACACTTTTTTAAATCCCCACCCCACCCATGTACAAATAAAAACCATCAGCTATTGGAAGTCAATTCTACAACTTTGTAAGCAGAACCGACATACTAAATACAAAGTCAGACTTCAGTTTTGCATATTTTAAGCGAAACGCCATTTTATTTCTTAATCTGTAAATCTTAGATTAAAATCTGTGCCATCGGATACATTTTGGAGGAAAGGACGATTAAAATGCTAGGAAACGCAATATTCCATTAGAGGAAAACAGCTGATCCAAGGAGAATTCCAACCACTGATCAATAAAAATCAAACATTTTATCAACTAACCTTCCATTTTAATATTTTTTGCTTCAGTCTGCTTGGACATCTTTCCAGAATATCGAGAAATTCCTGCGTGAGGTCTGAAAAGTAAATTAACAACCACATTAACACGCATTCTGAGAGTACTGCTAAGTAATACACAACCCTTACTGTGCCCAACAATTTTTCACGGACCATAACTGTCAACAACAAAACAAAAGAAGAAAAAAATAATGAATGAACAAATGTTTAATGACACCCCAGACACAAAATATACATCAATTATTGGGTGTCAAGATGTGGTATGCAAAAAACCCCAGAAAAAGACTGGAAAATTAATTCAAAGGCAATAACTGAATTCTTTTTCTTTTTTTAAATTGTCATGAAAATCAAACTTAATTTGTAACAGATAGAGATAGCCTCTTCCCAGGTCAAAATGTCCACTACCTTGGATATGGTACTTTTTCTATTCGACATGACCGCATATGATAAGAGTCTTATATTCCCCCACTATCAGTCTGGCACGGCAATATTAGTTATTTACTAGCCAAACACTGCATATCACTAGCCATGGAAGTGGAGCTACCAATATCCAGAAGGTCTGTAGATTACATAAGGGACAAATAAAATCAAGCTCTTGGATCAACAGGAAGTCTCGACTACTTACCTTCCAACAGTTCCAGAGAAATGCTCTCGTCGACATACCAGAACCAGTCTTTACCTTCGTGTGATTCCTGAATCTGAAATAGAAACGACACACTAAAAGAATCAGCCCTTGAAATTAAGTGCCGTCGTAAATCAATTTTGCAATGGCACTAAAGCGACAATTTTAAAGAAAATATTAATGCTGTCAAAATTATTCATATATAGACACTGCAGTAATAATATGCTAAAACATGACATCTCAACTTTACTTTCATAAACTTCTATACCGGAATAAACTTATTATTATTAATTTAGGAAGCATTGGGCCATACTCAATGATGCTTTTTTTCTTCTGGGATCTGTAATTGGACAGAGTTGAGCGAAAAATGCCTTCAGATTTGCGACGGCAATGAAATGCTGTCGCAAATCAACTTTGCGATAGCTATTGCGACGGGATTGCCGATTGCTGCCGCGAATTTCTAGGGCTGAAGAATGGTAGTATCTAATGACATTCGAGCAAATTAGGTTTTTTGTTCAATGACAAAGAAAGAAATGTTTTATTTAATGACACAACTTTTTATTTTACAGTTATATGGCGTCAGACATATGGTTAAGGGACCACACAGATTTTGAGAGGAAACCAGCTGTCACCACTTCATGGGCTGCTCTTTTTATTTGCACAGGCAGGATAGCACAAACCATGGCCTTTTATCACCAATTTGGATCACTGGTCGGTGCAAGTGGTTTACACCTACCCATTGAGACTCGGGGTTTGGAGTTGGTATCTGGATTAAAAATCCCATCCCTCGACTGAGATCTGAACCCAGTACCTACCAGCCTGTTGACCGATGGCCAAACCACAGCTCCACCGAGGCCGGTTTTAATTTAATCATCAGCTATTGAAAAACAATATAAAGGAACACACAAATAACAGTAGCAAATATTTACCACCCAAAGTTTTTTTTTTTTTTTGTTCAATGACACCACTAGAACACAATGATTAATTAACCATCAGCTATGGGCCCGTGCTTATAAAACTTAAAGTCTAGACTTTAATAATAAAGTACAGACTTTAACGTAATGCTATTTGAATGGCGTTGCCATGACGTTAAAGTCTGGACTTTTATTAAAGTCTAAACGTTAAGGTTTACAAGCACAGGGCATGGTCTTGGAAAGGAAACCAGTTACATTTTCCCCAACAAAGCAAGGGACCTTTTATATGCACCATCCCATCAACAGGATGTACCAGGACTTAGGAATTTTATAAAATCCACTACCCATGGGATGAGTTTTTTTTTTTTTTTTTACTAGCCACTATTAAACTAATACTAATACAAATTTAATAAATAATAGTAAGAATCATATATGTCACCTAAAGAGTGCACTAACATTTACTAGCCCAACATTGGGGTTTGGGGCCAGGACAGGATATTCATATTTACAAAATAAACCTAACTGCAACATTTGATAACAAATATTTTCATGTCATTGAGCAAGCCAATAGTTGTCATTTCCTAGCCCAAAATTTAATAGCACTAGCACCATAATCTAGAAGCCCTGTCTGGCATGGCAATAGTAGTTATTTACTAGCCCAACATTGAATATCACTAGCCATGGGAGTAGGGCTACCATAATCTAGAAGCCCCATCTGGCATGGCAATAGTAGTTATTTACTAGCCCAACACTTAATATCACTAGCCATGGGAGAAGTTAACCCCATGAGAATCCCACTTTTTTTTTACTCCAGAAAATAGCATACATATCTCATGGTTTAATTTGTATAGTGTTTCATAAAAAGTAGTGATAACACTGCTATTAGGCGACTCCCATTTCCTCCAATAATGCATATTCGTGCTTATATCCAATTAATATTCAAGCATGCTGTCCTTGGGCTGTCTGTTCAGTGGTTAGTGAGAGAAGAAGAGGGTGTTATAGTGGCCTTACACCTACCCATTTAGTCGTTAAAACTAACTCTGGGTGGGAGCCGGTACCGGGTTGTGAACCCTGTACCTACCAGCCTCGTGTCCGATGGCTTAACCACGACACCACTTTAGGCCGATCCAGTTAAAGCAACAAAGAGCACAAAAATAAAAGCGAAGCAACTATGGTTTGTATCCGCCGTTATTACCTCGTACTCCGACCACTTGCTGGCTAGATAAATACACACACAGGCCACTACGGATGGTTTGTACTGGAGACACATTGTCGTCAGGTGCAAACTGAAAGTGAATTACAGCCATTGTTCAACATTCATCTTTAAAAAATTTATAAAAAAATAAATAAACGAACAAGAACAAACAGAAACAGGACATATTCAGAGAGAGGGGTGGGGGAAATGCAGAGATCATCCAGTATCGAAGTTTAGTGTTGAAGGCTGAAATACGAGCGGTATGTATTACAATACAATACAAACAGCAACATGGCATTAACAGTTTCTCAGACGAAAGCAATTAATATTTTACTAATTGATATTGAAGTTGTTTATATCTTTGAGCAAGATCATTAGTTGTTGTAAGCAAACAGACCACGTTGGAGAAATATAATAGCACAGCTAAATATTGAATCATCAAGTCATGATTTTAATATTCAATCACGACCATTAGAAATACTGGCAGGTCCAATAAAAGTCAAAAGAACGACGTTTAAATGGAGCGAGTGAATAAATATATATATTTTTTAAATAACAACCCAACATATCTTATAGCCTTTTTCAGTATCACGAGTTATGTTCCCTACCAAAATGTATTTCCATAGTATAAACCACTTCACTTGTACAATTTATTTGGAACAAAGCCTGGCATACAATATGCGATTACTGCATTCCTTTGTGAGATTGGACATATGGTAATGCTGCAAATGTTAAAAATTAATAAGCAAACATATCTATCTTTCACTTGAGTAAATATCGGACAATTTTAGCTCACAATGTTTGGTTTTTCCTGTTAAATCACTGGGAATAAGTGAAGAAAACATGACTGGTAAAACGTCTAGATTCTCTACATTAAACAGTTGGCCTAACATACAAAGGTACTAGTGTCGTAGCATAGCACAGGCAGATGTCTGTGTCCATATTTTCTAGTTAAATTTGGAATTCCATTTCAGTAAGGTATTTCCGCGATTCCGTCTGCGGAAAATCAGTGCCTCTATAAATGTAACAGGAAATTTTTCGTCTTATTTATATCTTATGCACTGCTTTCAATAACCACCATTTAATAGCTGATCCCAAGATTGTATAGACTTATGCCAAAGATATGAAAGGGTTGTCACCATTCAGGGGACATAACTCGCTATCCTGCAAAAAGGCCAACAAAAGTGAAAAATGGGCTTTGCAAAAAGAAATGTGCGAGTTATGGAATAAATACAAACAAAATATTTCCTGCATCATTTTGTTACATTTAACATTTTGATCTGACTGATGGGCGGTACTTAACTTAGGACTGTTGCAATATTCTCAGTGTCATTCCATTTTCAACGTATTTCAAACAAATTGTAGCATAAAAGTACATTTCTTTGAATTAAAAAGTTGTTGATATTCTAAATGTAGACCTAACTCTTCATGGCTAGTGTTTGGTTCAGGAGAGTTACAAAGAAACAAGACCAGGTATTTGCGAAATATATATATATATTTTTTTTAAATGCCACTATTGCCAAAAGAAATAAAAGAACATAAAACAGCGATTTAATTTTTTAAATCAAACTTCAAATGCTTACTTAACAGAAATAATTTCTGGATATATATATTTTTTGCAAAAAAGGATGTTCATGAAAATATTTTTAAATCATCAAGACCACTAGTATTGTTTGTGTAAACATAGATAAATGAGTAGGAATGCATTTTTTATTGTTGATAAATAACTATCTCGCCTTCATGTAAAATTCTTTAATCTCATTGGTTGTTTGCCGTTGGACAAATCCCTTGTACCCCTGTGGGCAGAGCCAAATTCTCATATACCCAGTCTGTAATTTCCAACAACCCCAATTAATGCTAAAGCAATACTTAAATTATAAATAACATTGATAATCAATCAATAAATTAATATCTGTTTTTGACAATTTGGTATTACAAACATGTGAAGTTAGAAACTTGTTTATCAATGAAAACTATTTTTCGTCACTGGCAAGTGGTTTTGTTTGTGTCCGCATGGTATGGCTCCGTTAATAAATTGTTAACAATTATAGTCTGGTGTTATTTTGATTATTTGGCTATATGGTTTAACATGTCGGCAAGATAAATTCGTTGTAGAAGCATCTCTCAGGGTATATGGCTTTTTATATATACCCTCTATGTGCTCTTTTATCATACTAAGAGTTGTTTGACCATTATCATACTAAGAGTTGTTTGACCATTATCATACTAATAGGGAGGGTCTTATTAAAATGTTATTAAAAGACACTTAGTGAAAAAAGAAAAGAAATCTTTTTGTAATAAAAACCAAAATCGAAACTCTCCTGGACGAAACACTGATTCAATACCAGGGCTGGACAAACCCCATAGCCACCAGTTTATTAAGGTTTTTTCTTTAAAAAAAAAAAGAAGAGAAGCTTTGCAATGCATTAATAATGTAGTATATAAAATGCCAAATTTTGATGCAGTTAAGCTCCTGGGCCAATGAATTTTACTACGATTGGTCCAGCCCTGAAAACACAGGCAACAGTGAAAACATCTGCATTTGTTAGGGACTTGGTGAAGGGAAGCTAAAGCAAACTGGTGACCACCTGTTCGTTGCGAGAAAGTACGATGTCTGGGCGAGGTCTTTGTGGGCTGCAGACCACGTGCCAAAGACGTCAATGAAAACCAGCAACACCCGACATCAGCACAAGGTCAAGGTCACAGCGCAGAGTGGAAAGAAGACACTTGCATTAGCTCACAGTCAAATCAATATTCATAGGGTTACAATAATTTAAAAAAAAAAAAAGCTATCCAAACATAGAAACCACTTAATGGTTTGGTTTTGAAAAAATTTCAGTGCCATTTCAAAACTAATGACAAAATTGCAAGGGATCAAACAAAACAGTTAGGAATCCTGGACATTACATTTCCGAAAATAAATGTGTTTTAAAAAAGTAAACATATTTACCCAATAAACCAAATTTTTGTTTTTGCCATAGAATGTAAGTAGCAAACCACATACCTTGCAATTTTGTCGCAACAAATATTCAAAGATCACAAAGCATCATATATACGATGTTTCAAAATAATACATTTTGCATACAAAGTAAACAATGACAACACAAGTTTTATCTTTGAGACGATTCGACCACATCGGAAGGTAGCAGTTGTGAAAGTCTGAAATGAAAAGCAAACGATCAGAGAGCTCTGTTTAAGACACAAATCTAGTAAAAATAAACAATACCGACATAGTGCAACAAACCTGGCATGTAAGAAGAGCCAAACTTTCGGAGTTAAGGAAGGAAGAAAGGAAAGAAATGCTTTATTTAATGACACACTGAACACATTTTATTTGTGGTTCTATGGTGTCAGGCATATGGTTAAGGACCACACAAATCTTGAGAGGACAAAATCCGCTGTCGCCACTTTGTGAGCTACTCTCTTCAATTAGCAACAAAGGTTCTTTTATATGCATCATCACACAAAAAGGATAGCACACATGATCACCTTTGGTATACCAGTCGTGGTGCACTGTCTGGAACGGTTTTAGTTAGGGGTGAAAACTGTACAATTTATGTGTCTTAATTCACAATAACCAAACTGCAGTAATGATTTGATTGTTTTGATGATGTTCGGACATGTTTTGTATTGGATCAAGCACATAAGAGTTATATTTCACAAGTTCAAGTCAAGGGGCGAGTGCATTTTGTAAATAGCTGATTAAAGCAAAGCTAAATAAAATTACAATAATCGAGGATGCACAAACATTATTTAAGGCAGAGAACCAGACTGGGTTAAATTACTGGCTTCTGGCATGGTGGAACCACCAGCACGTTTTCCCCCACATCTTAGCCATGTAGCCAACAAGTAGGCCAAGTGAGCATGTGGTTCAACACAATTGGGAATGTCGTACCAGCAGAGAGCTACAATTTCCTATTAAAATGTGGACATGTTAGTGATTGAGATTCTGCACTGGAAGCAGGTCAGTCTACCAACTCGCCCCTCACAAATGTTTAGTCCAACTCACATCAATTAATATACCAATATTTTAAGCAACAATGTGTATTAAATATGGTTGAATATGCACACCATTCGGGAGTCCCAAAAACCTTACCCGATCATTCCTTTAAGGAAATAAGGGACAAAGTCACAAACATCTTTAAAACAGGCTTGATGGTTCATTGTAATTAATTATTATTTGTTATTGGATCTCCCAAATATAAAACCATTTAATAACAGTTTTTTACTAAAATGACGCCAAAGTTATAGACATCTATTTTTAATTTCATCACAATTGTTTATGGACAGTTTTGGAGTTTTTTGTCCAAAAACTGGAGGGAGTTTGTTTTGGGTTGTGTTGACCAGCATTTGATACTCAGGATTAATAATTTCATTTACAGTTCTTCCTTTCTAGAAAAACCTTTTTTCATTTTTGTATTCATGGATGTGAAGACATACGTATGCGTCACCTCATATTCAAATCCATTTATTAAATAATAATTATTTCACCAGAACACACACAATTTTTTTGTCGACTATTGTATCATAACTGAACTATACCATCATGTTATTTGTTTTGTGTTAATAATATGTGGGGTTTTTTTTAAAACCTAGGACTGATGTTTGGAAGTTGAAAAACTATCCCATAGTAATATATAGAATTGAATATTAGCATTTGCCTGAAGCAAAAATAAGGACACTACAATGCATTATAGCCAGTCAATGTTAACAGTTTCGAGCAAATGGTCAATCCTAGACTGACCATGCATCAGCCGCTTGACCGAAGGCTACAAAATTTAACAAGGACAGGTAACAACTAATTTTAACCGGTGCTGCCAACTACCATTATTGTAAAGTCAAGCTTCAACCCTGCATGTGCACAATTAATTATGAAGTCTTTTCATTATCGAATTGACGATGCTGGATCGTTGGAATCGCAATTCAGGCCTCCACAAACTGCGTTAACAATCTTCATTTCAACTGCTTGCCTACTAAAATATTTTTTTTTGTGTATCAAAATTACTTTAACTTGTTCTTAGGATTGTATAGATCTTTGTTTTCCAATCTAGATAAGGATTCACCATACCTAAATTAGCTAAAGTTTTTGTTTAATACAACTGATGTCCGATGCAAAAAATTATGCTTTCACCACATTAACTTCCGATTTTGAGTCACAATTAAGATGAAATTATCTACAACACTAAAATGGGGGATATGTTGTTAAAAAGACATTCCTGAGTTTGCTGCACTTTTTAAGATGTTATCGACTAACAAACTTTTTAACAATTTAAATTCCATATCAAATATATTTTTCTGCATAAAATATTTGTGGCTGTATATTAAATGTGTTTCTGATCGTTTTAATATTTGTAGTACCTTAAATTCCATCTTATTTCATAAAATAGTTTTTTCGTATGTACAAAATCATTTGAAGACAAAATCCAGTTTGGGCTTCTTACAAATATTAAAACGACCAGAAACACATTGAATATACAGACACTGATATTCTAAACAAGAAAATGTATTTAATAAGTAAGTTTAATCATAGAAATATTTTATTAGTCAGAAACATCTTACAATGGTGGCACTCAGGAATGTCCCTTCAAAGAAAAATATTTTAGTTTGAAAGGACATACTAATGTCCTGCTGTAAAGCTGACCAAACAAAGCTCTATTTGGAAAACACTTAAAAACAAAGAAGAGTTTAAAGTTTGTTTTGTTTAACAACACCACTAGAGCACATTCATTCAGTAATCATGGACTGTTGAATGTCGAACACTCGGTAAGTTTGACATAGTCTGAGAGAGGAAACCTGCTACATTGATCAATTAGTAGCAGACAGGACGGCACATACCACTGCATTTGATACACCAGTCGTGGTGCACTGGCTAGAACAAAAAATAGCTCGAAGGGCCCACCCACATATGGGGATTGATCCGAAGCGTACCACACGAGCACTCTTATCACATCACACTCCCTAAGAACAGAAGACGACAGTACATTCTAATTAAAATTAGCTCCACTATTACATGTGGATCTAACGGCAGCCAGTTGGAGATCATGTCCACCAATCAAAACCTTACTTGCAGAATCATGCCAGTAAAAATAATTTGAAAACATTCCCAATTATCCTGAGGATATACGACATGTTTCGTATGAATTACGAATGCCTTAAAACATGTTTTATTTTTTTAAATAAATAATTTGTAATTTAAAACTGAAGACTGATTTAGTTAGGGTTTTCTTTAATAAATAAATAATTTGTAATATAAAACTGAAGACTGATAACCTATCCAGTACGTATTGGTATGGTTCGCTGTACTGCGGCCACTAAAATACTCGCCCAATATTTTTAGAAACTGTATGCTCCCAAATAATGTTATAAAAGGAGAAGTGTGATTGGTCATT
>JAECMU010146443.1:999-11177 GCA_016106625.1 Dracogyra subfuscus | reverse complement strand
CACAGGCCCCCCCCATAGTTACGCCACTGTACAACGCCTTTCCAGGGGTCGGTGGGTGGGGGATTTGCCTTGAAATTTTGACAGTGGCCAGCTGTTGGCATACACGTAACATGTAAGGGGGTGTTACTAATTAAGTTACGCTCTTGGGGTAGAGGAAGAGGATACTGTGTTCGATTTACGTAACATTTTTCAAGACTATATGCTATTTTTATTCATTACTTAGACCTAAAAAAATATGGGTTTTTTTTTTGGAAATGCGCGGTCAGTCTAGATTCGATCCCCACGGGTATATAAAAGACCATGGTATATGGTATCCTGTCTGTGTGATGGTACATATAAACGATTCCTTGCTAAAAAAACCCACTAAAAAAACCCCATAAAAAAAATACATCCAATGTAGTGGGTTTCCAAGGCGCGTGTGCAGGGATTTCGGCGGGGTTGGGGTTATAGACTGTGTTGAGCGAAGTTTATATGGGGCCATGCTCGTTCATTGTCTACTTTAGTATATTTTATTAAAAATATATACATGATTAATGTGTTACTAGTATACAAACTTTGAAAGTTCTATTAACTTTATAAAATATTAATTCTGAAATAGGAAGGTACGATTGTCGATAATACGTTATCAAGATCAAACCGGTTTTAACGAAAGACTAATACCGTATCCTCAACCGAACGTTCTTCGTACATCGCAAGATTTCCCTTTTTAATTTTTTGAGACGAACACAACAGTTTGAAATCGGCAAACGCACGTGTTAACTGAAACTGACAACAGGCTGTCGTTTGTACTTTGCCGAGCTATGGCGGCACTGACGACGAATCGTGCGTATACTTTTGACTATATCCGTTCATAGCGAACACACACGAGTTTTTTAAAAGTACATTTGAGCTTGTATTTCATATTTGTACATGATATTATAATATGGTAACCAGATAATGTAACTTTAAGTCTAGATAAGAAGTTGCTGGTGCATGTGTGAACTCCCACGACATGCACTTGTGTCTTTCTTGAAAATAAGCGAGTATATTCGTGTACTCCTCTGTAGTATCTTCTAAGTGTAGATTACTTTTCATGCATTCAGGTCAGGGATATTACTTTTCATGCATTCAGGTCAGGGATTCGAACCCCCTACTGACAGAATATATTCATTGTAAACAAGTGCAACGCTTTAGACCACGATGCCAAACATCTGCACCATCAAATAAACTTATGAACTTAATACTAGTGATAGTAACATATTCTGGCGGAAAACAGTGAAGATTGTCGCAAACTAAATCAGAGATTACACGTTTAGCACGTGCATCTCATTTAATGCCATCCATCCACCGCTAAGGATATCCTCACCGAATCGTTCAAGTTAAATCCAAAAGGATCCTATCATTTTGGTTATTATTTTTGTAAATATTCTTAGCCATTTTGACCAATATTTTCATTAAAAAGATAAAATGAAGATAATTTAGCAGTCATGTAATTTGTTTAAAAAAATAATGGATTAAGTTGGAAAATGTCCTCCTAAGTGTAGATTCATGAAAAATAATCAACTCGCCTCGTGAGGCTTGTGAATTATTTGTCATGAATCTACACAACTCGTACATTCTCCATCACATATACGAGACGTCGTCTATCCAGCCGCTCGAACTCAAAAGTACGTACGTTAGGATTCGGTAGCATACACGTAGGTGTCGGGGAAATGATGGCAAATTGGGGCAGAGCAAGATATGAATCCGCCTTTTGACGTCTATCTTAGGTAATCCAGCTAATTCTTTAGAAAACCGTATTTTACATACATTAACGTATTTTCATTATATATTAGTATGTGATTGAGACGTGACGAAGATGAACATATTTAACTGGGAGCCGGGTGCATCGAAACCCGACACCATCGATCAAGGACGTCAACTTGGATTCAATATAGTGCACGGTTTTGCAATTGGACATTTATACGTAGCAACAACCTTTCTGGGTTTTAAAAAAAATCTTATATCCGTAATAAGATTGCAGAGTGATGATGTCCTATGGTACATCACACGGATGCGACAAGTTATCTGCTTTTCTATTTAGTATTTTGGGTCGGCGGCCGCAATATTGAATATAGGTTGCCCTGTCTTGCTTGCCTTGTTTTACAATTGGAAATAAAATATACTGTTTCCTTTATACTATTCAGGAGAAACCATTTTAATTGATAACATAGCATGTGTTTTTCTTCTTCTTTTTTTTTTTTTTTGGGGGGGGGGGGTTGTTGTTTGTTTTTTAACCATATGTCTGATGCCATATAACCGTAATTAAAATGTGTCCAGTGCGTCGTTAAATAAAACATTTCTTTCATTCTTTCGACACATTTTATTTATGGGATTTGTTATTAAAAACAAATCCTCGAAAGTAGTAGCAGGGCCTATGGGGCCCATTTTATGCAAATGAGGTAGGTCGCGTAACCGCTTGACTGGCTGACCTCTAATCGTGAGGGCGTGGTTTCATGATGTCACGCTGTGGGGACGCTGACGTCAAGCGTGGCCTCGAAATGGAAATGTTTTCAAAATTATTCACCAAATGTATCAAGGTGTTAAATCTTGCATTTGCACTAACAATAGTATACTCGGAACTATTAACTTGCAAAATCAGGTGGAATTTTGTCACCTATCCTATTTGCTTTATACTTAAATCACGAAACGTATATTCTTAGCCAAAACTGTACTGGAGTCTGTCGTGTTGAAAGTGGTATTTGCTTGAGACAATGTTATGATATTTCACGACTGGTTTAACACCTAAGGAAGGATATCGATACCTTCGAAATTTCGGTTTTAAATGCTGGTATTTACCTTTTCATAGTTTCATCGTTCGGATCATGATATAGCAGAATTGCCTGGTGGGTCTGTTTTGGGTAATGCGTTCAATTTACTATATGTTGAAGATTATTTTAAATTATTAAATATTATTCTATGAATGGGTGTGGGTTGGTTGTTGCTATCCTACACGACAATAGTATTTTCATACATGGTATGTATCGTATTCAGATATATTGTGAAGATCATTTTATATTATTAAACATTATTCTATGTTATTTAATAAGTATCTTATAATATACTTTCCCGCAAAACGATGGTACACACCACAGCCTTTAAAGTACCAATCATTGGACCGGCAAAACGTCCGAGTCGATCAAGGGTGATCAATCATGTACCCCGTCGTATCTCAGGCAAGGACTATTTTTCTCTTTCTCCCACCTCGACTACAGTCAACACAAAATACAATCAAATCTAACAGTCGTCTACGTTTCATTCAGCACATAAATGAAAACCTTTTCTGGACCATTATTCGATTTTATTGGCAATAAATGGTGGAGCAGGCAGCGTAGTGTCAAGTCCATAAACTGAACACATTTTGAATTCACAAGGGCTCGTTCTCCATTCATATCTCAGTCCGACGGTGTAATCCTTTGCGCATGCGGCACTCGATATCGTCACGGACATGTCGTCATAATGTTCAATTGGCGCAGCATGCCACTTGTCCTTCTCTCCACAAGTATCCGTACTCTTGTCCCCACAACAAACCTATAGATAGAAAAGTACAATATAATACGATTTAGTTAATAGAAGGAAAGTAGTTTTATTTAACAACGCACCACTCAACACATTTAAATGTCGGTTATATGGCGTCGGACATATGGTTAAGGACCACACAGATAATGAGAGACAAAACCTGCTGCCGATTAGCAGCAAGGGATATTTCATTTGCAACATCCCCACAGACAGGATAGCGCATAGCACCAATTTTATAAAAACAGGATTTAATAAATGAATTTTAAAACGCTGATGGATCAATAAATACGTAAAATACATAAATAAATAAATATGTAATTTTAATAAATAAATAACTAAACAGAATGAACGAATGAATGGTGGGGCGACTCTATTAAAGCGTACCTCAAACCCTTCTCTGTTCTTTATTTCAATGGGAGAGTGATCGTAAATGATTTTTAAATAGTTTTTTTCTTTCTGTTCTTCAAAACTGCTCGGAAATGGTCCCTGAAACTGCACACTTTGAGAATATGCCACTGCACGTCCCGATAAAGCTAACCGATAGGCCACGTCTTGCTTGTCCCTTGGGTGGATTCTGAAACAGACGAAAGGAACAAGAACGATTTGGTAGTGGTAGAATTTTATCTTATAAATTAAATATGCATATTCGCGAAGATATACCACATTGTATGTCTATAGAAGATAGTCTCATAAGTTAACAAACTTGATCCCGATAATTTTTTTCTACAATTCAGCCCACAAAGATATGCCAAAGGGATCCCTGATTCCTGGTATATCCATCATGACTAACAATTTTTTTTTAAATTAATTTTAACGATAAGTAAGTGATTTATTAATATCTATAATATATATGTTGACTGGAAATTTGCATGTAACAGCTATAGCAATACACCATTAGTACCCTTAATGACCTACGGTCCATATGGTGAATCAAAGTCTGGAAGGTCCATTGCCACCGCCATGAACGTGTCGGTCATTTTATTGTTAGGAACATAGCCATGCTTCACCGTCTGGGACCAACGCAGAGCTGGAAATCCACCCACAACTGTCGGACCTTTGTTATTTGGAGCGAGCTGGAAAATTTTAGTAAAACAAGATCATTGCTTACTACAGTAAAATATATAGAAATGAACCCAAGTTCTACCAAGGGAATAATGGTTGCCGGACTTGTCACCGACAGAATGATCTAACTCTCTCCAACCGTGACCATTTCCATGTTAATAACTTTATGTTTATCAGTAACACAATTATGTGTATAATAAACTAACAGGCAAAAGAAACTTATCACCTTGTTCAGTATGTCCATAAAAAAAACCCAAGACAGATGTGATCTATATACTGAAAGGAATCATTTTCCAATGTTTTTACAAAACAATTGCCATATCGATAGTGCACTTGCCATAAGGCCGAGCGAAAGAGACATGGGGTCAAAATTAAAAAAAATACACAATCAAGAGTCCCTTCAAAAGGTGCTTCTAATTTCAAATCATGGGACAAGACATGTTCTCAGTAGCGTGTGTGACCACCACTTGCATCAATACACGCCAAAACACGTATCCTCATGAATGTCGTCAGTCGCCGAATGACGTCAGCAGGAAGTCTGCGCCAAACATCCAACAAAACCTGTTCAAGCTGCTGTCGATTTGCTGGGGGAGGTACGCGTTGTCTCAACTGTCGATCAAGATGACCCCAGAGATGCTCTATGGGATTCATGTCTGGAGAACATGATTGCCAAGGCAATACCTCGACGTTAACGTTGTTGAGATAATCCTGAACAAGTATGGTTGTATGAGGTTGTGCATTGTCATGCAGCAAAAGGGTAACCCTAGGCTGTTGACACAAGAATGGCACTACAACAAGTCGCAACACTTCATCCCTGTATCTTTGACCAGTCAGATTTCCATGGATGATGAGAAGCCTTGTTGTCCGTTGACCGCAAATACCGCCCCATAATATGACACCGCCTCCACCAAATGGGTGCACATCTTGGATGCAGTTCGGCGCCAGTCACTCTCCCCTACGTCTATAAACACGAACTCGGTCATCATTTCGGAACATGCTGAAGTGATTTTCTTCCGTGAACAGCACCCTTTCCCAAACACGCCGCTGCCACCGACGTACAGTTCGTGCCCATTGTAATCTACGTTCACGGTGCAGAGGGGTCAAGGCCATTGCACGGAAGGGGCGGAAAGCTCTGATACCAGCCCTGCGGAGTCGTCGTAAGACTGTTCGTCTACTGATAGGGTGTCCCAGTGTTGTCGTCGCCGTTGACATCGCCGTCACGAATCGGTTCCGCAGGTGGATTTTCCGGCTGTAGTGGTCTCCAGCTGGCGTTGTGACCCTTGGTCTTCCTAATCTTGCACGGTCTTGTGCCTGAACTGTCTGCTGATAACGTCTCAATAAGTTGCTGATGGCGGCTTGACTGCAGTTGAACGTTCTTGCAATCTGCCGTTGAGAGGCGCTCATATCGGCCATACCGATAGCTCTGTTGCGTTCTGCTTTGGTAAGTCTCGGCATCTCTCTGATGTTGTTTTTGAATCTGCTTCCTTACTTTGTCCCACACCGGTATTTATGCAACAATCATGCACGAGCATGTTTAACAAATTCAAATTATGATGTTTTTCACATTATTCATGACTGCACGAAATTCACTAAACCGGAAACGGTGACTTTTCTTAAACACAGGGTGTGTTTTGGTGAATGTTTTTTCATTATTTTCAAACTTATAGCAGTATCTTTAATTCAGATAAACTCATTTTAAAAGTGATAAATTTATTTTGCTTGTTAGTTTATTAATGTTTTCCCAGCTTAACCCTAACACCATATCTAATCCTATCCCTAGAATCAATCCTGATCCTAAATATAATCCTGGGCCCCGTTCTACGTAGCGATCTTAGACCGAAGATCACCTTGGTACATAAGGTAGCTATGCATTTAAGGTGATCTTAGGGATAAGGTGGCTTTGTGGAACGGGGCCCTGATCTGTCGGCTAAAAGTCTGTCGGCGGATATGTCGGAAATACTGAACAGAACAGGATTGAATCAATATTTCACCCCTGTACATCAGCACCGATTATAAAAAATTATAAAATTATCAAAATGTAATGAGCAATGAGCAATATAAAATCTGTAAAAAAAAAAAAAATGTTATATTTAACGACGCACTCAACACATTTTATTTACTGTTATATGGCGTCAGACATATGGTTAAGGACCACACAGATTTTGAGAGGAAACCCGCTGCCACCACTTCATGGGCTACTCTTATGTCGATTAGCAGCAAGGGATCTTTTATTTGCGCTTCCCACATGCAGGATAGCACAAACCATGGCCTTTGTTGAACCAGTTATGGATCACTGGTCGGTGCAAGTGGTTTACACCTACCCATTGAGCCTTGCGGAGCACTCACTCAGGGTGTGGAGTCGGTATCTGGATTAAAAATACCATGCCTCGACTGGGATCCGAACCCAGTACCTACAAGCCTGTAGACCGATGGCTAACCACGACGCCACCGAAGGCAGTAAATCTTAAACGAGACATTGGAACCAGTGTACAGAGCCGTGGTAAATATGAACAAGTACTGCACCAAACAACATAAAACGAAAACAAGTTTAAAACATTATCTTAGGTGCTTATAGTAGGCCTACTATTTTTTATTTTTTTTATTGTTTTACGAGATAAGAAAATGTGTGCTGTATTCGTCTTAATATACCGATCATGATTGGGGGAAAAACGCATTCCGAGAATGGGTCCACTGAAGTGTTTCGATCCTACGACGCAAGCACCTTAGGCGAGTGATCTACCGCTAAAGCAAGATCCTACCCCTACGACATCTCTTTGGCGCAAAGTAACAACGGTAACCTGTACAAATCCAAATGGAAAATGTTGAGATGTTTCTCCATCAGTAGCTTCGCTGAATTTCGACCTCCAGTCATTTATCATGGCCGGGAACTGACAGGCATACAACTCGGCAGATGCTTCGCTACCAGCGTTGGATTCACCTAAATATATAATATAGAAACGAATAAACTGTTCTGAGATAATACATAACAGACAGATCAATGTCTATCAGTCGTAGCTATCAAATGAATGAATAAATAAATAAATACATAAATAAATAAAATAAAATAAAATAAAATAAAAATTTAAAAGAAGGTCCAAAGGTGACACAAAAATGTTTCCTTAATTATTCATATTTTAATTCTTTTCACCATTGTACATTGTAAATAATTATGTGAATATTGTAATTAAAACATTTAAGAATGACAACATACACAATGCAAATGGTTAAAAGCGAGCAAAACAACATTATAACTCTTATAGGAATATGTAGTTCAGTCTCATAATATGTAAAAAGATGAAACTTTCTTAACTGAAATGTTTAATAAAAGAATAAAAGAAGTATTCCAAAGAAATCAAAATAGATATCATGTTTTAAAACCTGAATGGATGGATAGATGAATGATGAATGAATGACGAATGAATGAATTAATGTTTTGCAATATGCCAGCACGTCAAAGGTCAAATACACCGATTCTTTCACCGACAAGCAAAGGTGAGTATAAGAATGGATGGAGATTTACCTTGGTACCAAAGAGCCCCGTATATTGTCATTCGCTTGAGAGGATTCATCATGGCATTCCAGAGAACACTAGGGTCACCAGGGGCACTACAACGAAACACGACCAACTTTATACTATGACAAGCACACACTATGTAGTTCAGAGAACACTAGGGTCACCAGGACTACTACAACGAAACTCCACCAACTTTATACTGTGGCAAGCACACACTATGTAGTTCAGAGAACACTAGGGTCACCAGGACGACTACAACGAAACTCAATCAACTTTATACTGTGGCAAGCACACACCTTGTAGTCCAGAAAACACTAGTGTCAGCAGGACGACTACAACGAAACTAAACCAACTTTATACTGTGGCAAGCACACACCTTGTAGTCCAGAGAACACTAATGTCAGCAGGACGACTACAACGAAACTCAACCAACTTTATACTGTGACAAGCACACACTATGGAGATCAGACACGGCATTTAACACATAAAATAAAACTCCAGCAAATAAGATATTATTTTATTCTTCTTCTACTTCTTCTTCTTTTTCTTCTTCTTCCTTCTTCTTCTTCTTCTTCTGCGTTCAATCCTTTTACGGCCGTGATATCAGTAATCCGGATGTGGCGATGAAGTATGCCGTCTTCCGGAGGTCGTCGACAGGTCCCCAGAGTTTGGTGTTGAGGGAAGTGTCTTCCGTCCAAACTTTCTGTCGAACTTCTTCTAGGTGCGGGCAGGTTTGTAGAACATGTTCCGCTGTTTGCTCTTCTGCACCACATTCACATTGGGCCATATCTGCAAGTCCTATCCTTTTTAGGTGCTTCTTAAGTCTACAATGTCCAGTGCGAAGACGGAAGATTAAAGTTTGTTCTTTTCTATCTAGTTAGTTAATGCTGTCAGAGTCAGGGCTGTATCCACCATTTCTTGTTTTCCAATCACATTTGAATTTTCGTTTTGAGATTGTCTTGGCTTCACTATACGATATGGAAGAGTTGTGTTGTTGGAGGCAGCTGCCTGCTTTTGCCAGTTGGTCGACCTTTTCATTGCCTACAATTCCTACATGTGCAGGGGTCCACTGTAGAATCACTTTGCAGCTTTGATTAAGAGCGTTTAGCTTTTCTTGCAGTTGTCCAATCAGCCATTCTGAGCCTCAGTGAGGGTCCTGATTAGAGTGACTGGAGAGCTGACAATGAGTCTGTTAGAAGTACTGTATTTTCTTTCTTTTCTTTCTCTATCAGAAGTTCTGTCGCGGCAATCAGGGCTTGCACTTCTACTCTATAGTTCGAGCTTAGCTCACCAACTGGAATAGAGAGGGAGGACGAGGAGCCATCTGGGTTACTGATGTATGTTCCACTTCCACCTTTTCATATAGCATTCTCCGCTGAGCCTTCTGTGAATGCATGAATCCAGGCTGTCTTAGGACATCGCTTGTCTATGATTTCTAAGGCGAGTGCCAGCTGTTGAGATGGTGATTGCTCCTCCTTTGCTGTTAATCCTGGAACATCCAATCTGATTTCTGGGAGATGGTGTGTTGGTGACCAGACATTTGGAGAAAGCTCTTCATCTTGATGGGTATTTTGAATGAGAACACCAGTGTGCCTTTTTTGCAGATCTTTTACATGGTGGTTGAGGCTTTGCCTTTTCAGTCTGTTTTTGGTCATGTCCTGGAGCTTTTGGTGTAGGGGGTGTGACGACAGTCTTTTCATTTTTTTCTCCTTGGATGAGAATCTTATATTCTCGCCTGGACTCTTGTTTTTTCCATTTCTCTGATTGGTGTGCTCTTCAAAACGCCAAGGATGATTCTGAGGCCCATGTGCTGCACTTTATCCAACTTATTCCAATTTGCTTTTATAGACATCGTATATTATATTTAATAGTTTATTCATATTTAGCCAAACACAGACATATAGCACTCACGAACATCTACATTCAAACACACATACACATGCATGCATATATTATGTCCGGTCATTCACACACACATACAATCACACACACACACACACACACACACACACACACACACACACACACACACACACACACACACACACACACACACACACACACA
>JAECMU010146401.1:2921-14672 GCA_016106625.1 Dracogyra subfuscus | reverse complement strand
CGTCATGGTGTGGGGCGGCATCTCTATCCACCACAGGATCCCCCTCTATGTGGTGGATGGCAATTTGAATGGAATCCGCTATCTGAATGAGATTATCTGGCCGTTGGTTCTCCCAAGCCTTCAGCAGATTGGCGGCGGGACAGTTCTGCTGGATGACAATGCCACCGCGCCAGTGTGGTAACGGACTTTCTCAGACAACAAGGTATCGCCAGGATGGATTGACCAGCATATTCGCGTGACTTGGCCCCAATAGAGCACGCCTGGGACGAATTAGGCAGGAGAGTTCGGGATAACCATGCCCCTCCGGCCAACCTTCATGATCTGGGTCAACTTCTTATGGCAGAGTGGCAGGCCATTCCCCAAGAGTTCTTCAGACGTCTGATCAACAGCATGAGGCAACGATGTGTCGAGTGTATTCGCGCCAGGGGAGGATTCACACACTATTAAACGAATGTGCTAATGTGTAAAATCCATGTTTGACAACCTTCAACTTTGATAGCATGTCATGTGACTTTCTTGTATACAGTGACGTTTATTTGTGTGTTTTTTGTTGTAAATATGGAACAATAAATTAACATTTTGGTGTAGTTTACATCATCAATCTAATACACTCTTAAACTTATTTGGTTATACATTTTTGACCCTTAAATTCTTTTGAGTACTAGTAGTATAGATACTGACAAGTATTTACATGTAAAAAAATTTGTTTTTAAGAAAACTAAACAAAATTACAATGGGAAAGAGAAAATGTTTACAATATATACCAGCGCTGGTTAATCAGTGAAAACAATATATATTGACTTCACAAAATTAGTCAATTCACACTGTAAATAATAATTTCTTTTTAGAAAATATACAAACAAAACGACTTACATATTATCTTGATCAAGTATACTGGCAATACACAACTTCACAATCAATCCATACAAAGTCAAAAAACAGACAATGTTCACATCCACCGAACAGTCTGTAACAAAGTCCGTTTCAACAGCAGGAAAGAAAAGAGCTCATCTAAATGTCATTTCCATCTGTTCGTCATGCACACTGCATCGGAAAAGTCAGCTGTCGCAAACAATCCATCCAAGTTGGGTATGCTTGTTCGAATCCCCGGTCCCTACGTTGGCTCCATTATTACGGTACTCAATGATAACACGAGTCACCGGAAGGGTTCAAAGTTTATTCACAGGGGATTCAATGACAAAGTAAACGACCATGTAAAGATAATAAACAATAATAAATATCACGGGCTTAAATAGTTAAAATACATACATAAAACACTCAATATTCAATCATATACATAATTTATAATTCAAATATGATTGAATTATACCAAGGCATATAAATAACATGTACAACATGATCTGGTTTTATTAAAGAGACATTCCCGAGTTTGCTGCATTGTAAGATGTTTCTGCTTAATAAAATATTTCTACGATTAAATTTACATATTAAATATATTTTCCTGTTTAGAATATCAATGTCTGTATATTCAATGTGTTTCTGGTCGTCTTAATATGTGTAAGAAGCCCAAACTGGATTTCGTCTTCAGATAATTTCGTACGTACGAAAAAATATGTTTTAGGAAATAAAATGAAAATTAACCTAGTACAAATATTAGAACGATCAGAAACACGTTTAATATAGAGCCACTAATATTCTAAACAAGAAAATATATTTAATATGTAAGTTTAATCGTAGAAATATTTTATTAGTCGATATCATCTTAAAACACTGCAGCAAACTCAGGAATGTCCCTTTAAACACCGGTCTAGGATCGATCCCCGTCAGCTAACCACTGGGGGTTTTCTCGACATAACCATATGTCCGACGCCAATATAACCGTAATTAAAATGTGTTGAGTGCGTCGTTAAAATAAAATTAAAATTAAATTAATTATTAAACACCTGAGTAATTATACAGGCAATTCACTAGCAACGTAACTTCCCTCAACTTACTTAAAAAATAGAATACACATGTACATCTAAATTTAAATAAAATGCGTAACGCTTAATTGTAAAGATATTGGTTATATTTATATTTAGTAATTATCCGATCTGTCAAATATTGAAATACTTATTTACTACACCAGTATATTAATACTTATTAATATAATCTAATACATCAATATATAATCTCCAGTGATGAAGTTCACCACAGACAATACAACATTTAATACGACACACCTACGATTCAATTGCACTGGCCAGGCGATCATGAAACGTACGTGCGGCATACAAAGCACGTGCGTTATATGACAAATACCACACACAATCCAAATAAATACATTACATTGCACTACATACCTTTGCTATGGGCAAAATGGTCAGTGCCTGGAATGCTTACGATGTTATATAGTTCCAGCCTAGAAACAAATAAAATGACATAATGTATCATGTAAATACAATTAAAGCAGTGAAAAAAACCCGTCTGGCATCCAAAATAATTATTGTAGTAGTCCCTGTCACGTGATCATAAAACAGTGACCACTACACAATAAACTATAGCGATTGGTCTAAATATCCGCACGGACAATTCGCCCCAATCGTTGGCGGGAAACATCACTTGGGCGTTGCCCGTATAGTATATTCTATACGGGAAACCCTAGTAAACGAATAAAACATTAATTAAAGGTAAAATAAACAATTATGTACAGAATAAAACATTAGTGAAAGGTGTACGTTATAATATTTACATGGACCTCACACATTTCACTCACTGTTACACAGGCACCTAAGCAAATTTCTAAATGCACATATTTATATCTATAGAATAATAGTTCATGCAAGGAATTGTAAGGCCAAAATTTATAAAGGTATTTTAGGTAAAACACATTTGCAGAACGTGTTCTAAGCTAAAACACATTTCAAAATGTGCTGCCATTGTACCATGTTTACGACTGACAGCTGTCCCTGTTTAGCATATCAAAAGCAATATTAGCATGGTGTTTGTTATTCGAATGCTTATAGTAGCCCAAACCAAATGTTACCGTCTAGTAATTACGTAGGCGAACGTACGAAACAAGATATTTCAGACAAAATTAACAATAGTACTCGATCACAAACACACTGGATATCTACTCACTGGTATTTTAAACAAGAATTTTTTTTAAATGTAATTTCAGTCGCCAAAAAGGCTCTATTAGTCAGACACATCTTACAATGGCTGCACGTCCCAAACTGCGTTCACCTAACGATATTTACGGAAATACTATTCAACATTTTTCTGCTACAATACGTGAAACAAAATAAATTGAAATCGAGTAACGTAAAAAATCAACAATGTGGACGTAGAAGAAATCCATTTCAATAAATAAAAGTGAAACAACCTCCGGTAAACAGGAAAGGGTGCTACGTTTGCAAAAAGTATCGTACTGCGCATATGCAATGGCATGAAAAAAATATGTTTCTTAATTATGCACACTTAATTTTTAATTTTATTTTTTGTTATAAAAGGAAAAATTCAATTTGTGAAGCGTTGTGGTCCGGTCCGCGTTTTATCAACACACATCGCTCACACTTGATGTCAATACTCATAGGTATTACGTTCATATCTGCGAATAGTTTGTAAAATATCATTTGTTTTAACGAATTGATTCTAAATTAACACAATTTATATACTCAAAATTATTTACAACTGTTATGAATGGATTATGAAAAATATTTTCTACAGAGGCACAACAATGGAGCATACCTTTTTCAGATCGAATATAATAATCGTAAACAAATTCTAACAACAGGGGTCTTAAAAATCTTTAAAATTAAATTCTTTGGCGGTAATTTTAAGGAATAAACAAAAACGACTTAGTAAAATTAATGGTTTTAGGGGTTTGTAAAGTTTTGTATTTAGATACTTACTTTTCTCAACATCATTGTTTATAAAAATGTTCTTGAACTGTAAAGAAAAACCTCATAAAAGAACGGCATGCCGATGACAACAAATCGAATGTTGATTGCGCGAACCGTGGACGAGAAAATAAAGTGAACGGAATTGAAGCATAACGCAGTTAGGAACGTTGACGATACATATATATATATATGTAAATGTTGTTACATAAAACAATGGTCAACAAACGACGCGGTTTTATGACAGGTTTTATGTCGCAGGTCCGTATACTGTGCAAGGCGACACACATTTCATTTCGGAATTAAACATTTATTTTATAACCCTTAACACTAAATTACAAACATTAATAAGGCCAAATTGTAAAATATAAAATATTACGTCGATTAAAGTGTGTATTAAATACAATGAATGAAATATTCTTTAAAGGGACATTCCTGCCTTTGCTGCACTGTAAGATGTTTCCGCCTAATAAAATATTTCTACGATTACACCTACATATTAAATATATTTCCTTGTTTAGAATATCAGTGTCTGTGTGTTTCTGGTCGTCTAAGTATTTTTAAGAAGCCCAAACTGGATTTTGTCTTCAAATAATTTCGTACGTAAGAAAAAATATGTTTTAGGAAATAAAATGAAAATTAACCTTATACAAATATTGGAACGATCAGAAACACGTTTACTATACAGCCACTAATATTCTAAACAAGAAAATATATTTAATATGTAAGTTTAATCGTAGAAATATTTTATTAGCCGATAACATCTTAAAACATCGCAGCAAACTCAGGAATGTTTAAAGGGACATTCCTGAGATTGTTCCAAGTTTCAAGATGCCATCGATCTAACGGAGACTTTTAACGATTGTAATTACATATCAGATATATTAGTGGTTGTATATTAAACGTATTTCTGATCGTTCTAATATTTGTACTAGGTTAAAATTAATTTTATTTCCTTAAATATATTGTTTTTTCGTACGAGTGAAATTATTTGAAAACAAAATCCAGTTTGGGCTTCTTACAAATATTAAGATGACCAGAAACACATTAAATATGCAGGCATTGATATTCTAAACAAGAAAATATATTTAATATGAACATTTAATCGTAGAAATATTTTAATAGTCGGAAACATCTTACAATGCAGAAAACTCAGGAATGTCCCTTTAAATTAAAACACAGTGTCAAGAACTGTGCAAAAATACAAATATCACAGGTAGATATTTAAAATTTAAAATAAAACGCAGTGTCATGTAGGAGCTGTAAAATAAGTCCTGGGTGGAATCGAACGGATTCCATCCCATTTCGTGGTCCAAATATATTTTTTCGAGTTTCTTTAAGATGGGTACACTCCACCAAAATGTGGCGCACAGTCAGAGGACACTGACAGTGCTCACACTGAGGTGGAGGATCTTTCTTTAAGATAAATGAATGGGTCAAGTAAGTATGACAGGATGCGGGCTCGACACAAGGCTACTTCATCCTTCGTCACTGTCTATAGGACTGTCACTCTCCCAAGACTGGCTTGATGGCATGAAACTGGTTCGCAACCGCACCATCCCAATCATGTGACTTTTAATTACCCCTAATACCAAAATACAACATCTTCATTGGCAATAGATAAAAAGACACACTTCCGTGTCACCATCCCAATTAAGGGCTGACCCAGCTTCTTAATATTGAGTAAAGCTTGAAGACACGAAAGTGAGTGTGTAAAAATAATGAATGTGGATGCACTAGAATCCTTTATGGCTAATATGGCTTTAATAACTGCCCAAACTTCAGCACTGAAGACCGATGCTGAGTCAGCCAATCTCATGGAAAGTATTGTGTCTGATGAAAAAAAAAACCTCTTGCAAAAGCCACATAATCCCCATCCTGTGATCCATCTGTATAAACAGGAATGTAATCACGGTAAAAAAAAAAAAAACACCTAAAAAAAAAAACTAAATAAATTTAATAATAATAATAAAAAACCCGCAAAATGCGAAGAGAAAATGTAAACATATTCATATATTTGTTATCAAACATTGCAGTATGTGTAAAATGTTTCGGTAATGATTTATTTTGCTGGCATAATGCATCAACGTGTGCATCAGCGTACAAGCCCTCCACAGGTGATGTTCTAAACGAACCAAGATAAAGACTAAGTCTTTGGTGGTTTATAGGATCTAGGATCTTCAAGTAAGACTTGCGTGCCGACCCATACGCAATGCATCTATAATTAAGTTTTGACCTCGCAAGAGATCTATACAGACAGAACATAACCTTTCGATCTGATCTCAATTTTTGTATTAGCAATAATGTTTTAAAATATTGAGGGCTTTTAAGCCATTCTATTAACATATATAAGATGAAGCACAAAAGATGCTGGCTGTCAAATATAATCCCCAGACATTTGGTCTCCTCCACAACTGCAATCAGATATTTGTCCAGACACAAATGTGGATCTAGGCGGAGACCCTCTATTCAGGCACATATGTATACAAACCGTTTTTCTCTTTGAGAATCTAAAACCATGGTCAATTGTCATTGAAGATGTTTACTCAAACAAAACTGCAACTGACGTTCAATAATACTCACATTGGATGATCTATAGCAAATCTGAAAATCATCGATATATAACGAGCAAAGATAAAAATGTTTTATTTAACGACGCACTCAACACATATGGTTAAGACCACACAGATATTGAGAGAGGATGTCCGCTGTCACCACTTCATGGGCTACTCTTTTCGATTAGCAGCAAGGGATCTTTATATGCATCATCCAACATACAGGGTAGTACATACCACATCCTTTGATATACCAGTCGTGGTGCACTGGCTGGAACGAGGAATAGCCCAATGGGCCCACATACGGAGATCGACCACACATATAACGGGTAGCGCATATGACTACCAGAGTTCCCACAACATTTAAGTACCTACAACATTTAAGTACTCACAACATTTAAGTACCTTATTTGTACAGGTACCCCATACATGGTTCAAGCAAAAGGCTAATTGACACAGTGGTACTAGATGAAACAAAACTGACTGCATTTTTAAATTGCCGAGATAAAAAACTAATTTTGTTTACAGCCACCACACTCACATTTATCACCACTCAAAGGTCACTCGAAGTTTGATCCAGCCGAAAGTTATTGGGTTTAGTACTATTCAGCATTCGGCGCTCTAACTTTAAAAAGGGGCGGGACGTAGCTCTGAGGTACAGAGCTCGCTCGATTCCCGTCTGTGGGCCCACTGGGCTATTTCTCGTCACAGCCAGTGCACCACGACTGGTATATCAAAGGCCGTGGTATGTGCTATCCTGTCTGTGGGATGGTGCATATAAAAGATCCCTTGCTGCTAATCGGAAAGAGTAGCCCATGAAGTGGCGACAGCGGGTTTCCTCTCTCAATATATGTGTGATCCTTAACCATATGTCTGACGCCATATAACCCTAATTAAAATGTGTTGAATGCGTCGTTAAATAAGACATTTCTTTCTTTCTTTTTTTCTAACTTTAAAAAACTATAAATATTGAGCAAATTTTACAGACATCAAACCTTTTTCAACCTGAAAATCAGCATCCACGATATAGCTCGCGGTTTTGGTTAGAGTCAGAATTGGGCCCGGATACAAGTAGTCAGTGCGAAAGGGCGGATGTTTTCCTTCTCGATAGGTCAAGGTCATTTGCCTCGTTAGTCCAAGGACATGACATACCAGTCTCAGTTTGAATTTCAATTTGTAGTTTGTACACAGCGATATATGATTAGTCCAGCGCGGGGGTGTTTTGTTCATGTATCAAGTAGTCTTTACAGCTGAAATTTGGGAAATCATTAAAGCCCTGGAACAGATTAAGGATTCATGTTTCGTGTCTCCAAGCTCTACAGTACATGAAATTAGTTGGGCTGGTGATACGAAAGTGTGTCTTTTTATCAATTGCCAATAAAGATGTTCTATTTTGTTGGGTACCCAGCCATGTTGGCATTAGGGGTAACGAAAAGGCAGATGTTGCTGCCAAGTCTGCTTTGATCTTGCCCCGTATCCCCAACAGTGATTTTACATTTCATATTAACCAATATATTTTTTTCGACTTGGCAAGGTGATTGGGACGATGCGGTTGCGAATACGTTTCATTCTGTCAAGGCAGAATGGCAGTCATGCTACAGGCGGTGCAGGAAGGATGAAGTAGTCTTATGCCGTGCCCGCATACATTTTTGACGCATTCATTTATTTTAAAGGGACATTCCTGAGTTTGCTGCATTGTAAGATGTTTCGGACTAATAAAATATTTCTACGATTAAACTTACATATTAAATATATTTTCTTGCTTAGAATATCAGTGTCTGTACAATAAGTGTGTTTCTGATCGTCTTAATATTTATAAGGAGCCCAAACTGGATATTTTAGAAATAAAATGAAATTTAACCTAGTAAAAATATGAGAACGATCAGAAACAGGTGTAATATACAGCCACTAATATTTTATACAGAAAAATATTTGGTAATTGGCGGGCAGCATAGCCTAGTGGTACAGTGCCCGCCTGATGCGCGGTGGGTCTAGGATCGATCCCCGTCAGCTAACCACTTGGTTTTTTCTCGACATAACCATATGTCCGCCGCCGATATAACCGTACTTATAATGTGTTGAGTGCGTCGTTAAAAAAAAAAAATAATAATAATAAAAAAAATTGTATATGTAATTACAATAATTAAAAAGTCTCTGTTAGTCGATAACATTTTAAACATTGCAGCAAACTCAGGAATGTCCTTTTAAAGGGACATTCCTGAGTTTGCTGCATTGTAAGATGTTTTCGACTCGTACAATATTTCTACGATTAAACTTATATATTAAACATATTTTCTTGTTTAGAATATCAGTGTCTGTATTTCTGGTCGTCTTAATACTTGTAAGAAGCCCAAACTGGCGTACGTACGAAAAAACTATATTTTAGGAAATACGATGAAACGTAACCTAATACAAATATTATAACGATCAGAAACACGTTTAACATACAGAAACTAATATTTTATGCAGACAAATATATTTGACATGTAAATATAATCGTTAAAATGCCTCCTCCTCAGCGTGAACACTGACTGTGCGCCACATTTTGGTGGAATGTGATCATCTCAAGCCGTCAAGAAATTATATATTTGGCAAGAGAAATGTTTTGGAATCGTTTAAATTCCATCCAGGGTTAATTGTGAAGTTTTAAAAATATTTTGACTTCTATACAAAATTTTAAATATACTTACCTTGATTTTATGTATTATGTTATACTTTCTCCCCACAGCTCCTTACACTGTGGTTTTACATGAATATATATAAATAATATTTCCATGTGCTTACCATTTGTGACACCCAGTAGCTGATATGCATTTGTGTACTGGGGTGTCGTTAAACAAACATTCATTAATTCATTTATTCGTATCAAGTAGTAATTTTCGAATGGACCAGATAACACATAATCGTATGCCTTATTAGCTAACTCTACCTTGCTACCTGCGACTTGTAATTTATTTAAATTTAAAGAAAGCTTTATGGGGTCTTTTTATGAGGATTAAATTGTCCCCTATAGTCCTTAAGGTTGGTTGTGGTATGTTTATTTACTATTCTCCTAATATTAAGTTATATTTGTATACCTGTTCCAAAGGAAAGTTAATTCTAATCATTACCGATAACGCCGTATATCAAACATCGGATATATATATTGCGATTTTAATAACAATGTTCAAAGTATTTTCTGTTTTATTTTGATACAGGTGAATTCTAACATTGACACGTCGAAGATAGAACATAAAATTTGTTCTGCGGTCTGTGATCCTTATATAACAACATTTGACCAGGCGTAAGTGTTAGTTAAAGAGATGTCTTTATTATATGATTCAGTTATCTTTCTTGTTATTTATTGCAATCTAATATTAAGGTTAAATGCATTTTCACTGGAAAGGTTGCAAAAGTCTTACGAGCGTAAAACATAAAATGTAATTTTCCATGAAAAACTATTTATAAACAACAGCATCTGTACAATCATTTTTCAGATGCGCCAGATCAAACATAAGTTTAGTTGGTGTAATACATCGAGGTGGTAAAACAAACTATGAAGAAGTTTCCAAAGTGTTAGATAAATCAGTTTTGGAAAGCGACACAAAACACTTAGTGTGAAAACCAAATGTACGAATAGCATTCAGCCTTGCATCAACAACCCCTGCGCGTGCCGTAACCTCACCGTGCGTGCCGACACATACACATACACAATGCATTAATAATCAAGTTTAGACATCACAAGAGATCTATATAGACGGAGCATAACCTTTCGGTTAGCTCCCCATTTCGTATTGCCAATCACTTTTAAAACAGTAAGAGCTTTTAAGCCCTTCTTTTTAACATATTTAAGATGGGGCACATAATATAGCTTCCTGTCAAAGATAACCCCCAGAAAGTTGGTCTCCTCCATGACTGGAATTGGATTTTTGTCCAGAAACAACTGTGAAACTAAGTGGAAACCTCTATTGTGCAGATATGCACACATACTGTTTTTGCCTTTGAGAATCTAAAGCCGTTAACAGTTGCCCATTGATGAAGTTTATTCAAACAAAGCTGCAACTTACGTTCAGTGATACTCATATTGGACGATCTACAGCAAATCTAAAAATAATCGACATATAACGAACAATTCACACCAGGTGTTAACACTGGGTGATGATGTTAATCTTCACAGAAAATAATATTACAGATAGGATCCTACCCCGAGGCACACCTCACATACATCTCCTGTGGATGAATGTCGGACAAAGGCGGCCCTACACGAACTTTAAAATATATATCTTTTAAAACTTGAGAAATAAAAACAAGAAGTCAACCTCTAGGACTCATACCATGGAGGTCGTTTAAAATTCCATACTTCCACAAGGTATCGTAAGCTTTCTCCAAACAATAATAAAAAACCCTCAAACAAACACTGAAACCAAGTGCTGATTATGGATGAAAGCTTTCCTACAAAACATTTCAAATCTAATAAGAATCTATGATCAACCGAGTTCAAACATACGGATAATCAGGGAGTCCCGACCGTATCAGTCGGCTGATCAAGTCAAGCTTAAGAGCAATCAACCTTTGGTTTGTTGGTTTTAGCCACGGACAAACATTGTTTGAATAATTATTTATATTTGTTGCTTTTGGGGCGGTGGCTAGGGCCAATCAGGTGATTTGTTATTTTATTGCCCGAGTATATTAGCAATGTATTCCTGGCATGAATGTCTGCTGGTTTATCCGCAGCATCATGTCCCCCTTTTAGACTCCGTGGTAGGTGGGGGAATGGTTGATGAACTGTATAATCCAATTTTGGCCCATAATAAATCATCATCTTCAGATGGGACCCTGTACATCAGAGATAATTTATTCAAACTGGTCAAGGTCCTTGTCTTCAATTCATCTGATGAATGAGCCTCGAACAAATGATCACCTTTTGCTGTTGAAAAGGGGCTCGTCAGTTTGGCCAGGGAGCCACAGAATGTTACACAACTGAAAAATTAGTAATTGTTCGTCGACCTAGCTTGCAAATATCAGAGTTGAATTCTTTTGTAGGCGTTTATAAACATCTACTACCAAATCAAATCCCAAAGACACCAATAGTAACATATGTGGCTAAAACTCCTACCTACAGCGTACCAATCGACATAAACACCACGGATATAAATGCTACCACCCCTCACCATTAAAATGAATCAGAAAAAACCCAATTTGTAGTCAGGCTGCCCATTTATGAAATAACGGATATCGTCTATGATTACCTTAGTTTCGCACAAAAGTTCAGGACTTTTTTTACAGGTACCCCATACATGCTTCAAGCACAAGGCGTCTTGATACAGTGGCACTAGATGAAATAAAATTAAACACTTTTGTTTTGCCCAGATGAA
>JAECMU010146397.1:216-19777 GCA_016106625.1 Dracogyra subfuscus | reverse complement strand
TGGCAAATAAATAATATGTGAAATAATTGTGTTGATTTAATTACAAATAAGAAAATCACACCACTTTTAGTAATGCACAGGAACTTTTTTCCACTAGTATATATTGTTTGTTCACAAAACAAATATTTCAAAACATTTATTCTAAATCCTGTGACATATTCTAACAAATAGTATAAATCTGTAATGTGTGATTATAATATGTATGTTAAGAGCTGAACAATTAATATAACATTCACTTGCAACATATGTTATCGATATTTCATGCTGCTATATTTTTGTATTACATATAGGTTGCCTGTTTAAATTCTTTGAAGCGGGTAGCATGGCCCAGTGGTACAGTGCCTGCCTGATGCGCGGTCAGTCTAGGATCAATTCCCGTCAGCTAACCACTGGGGTTTTTTCTCGACATAACCATATGTCCGACGCCGATATAACCATAATTATCATGTGTTGAGTGTGTCGTTAAAAATAAATAAATAATAATAATAATAATTCTTTGAACACATAACAGCAAAGATGTAATTGAAAGAATAATGGAGTGCACATTTATCCAGCCCTTTGCCTATCAGTACAACTGAGTTGGCAGGAGAAAGAAAAAAGTATCAAGAAATTAATTCTTAGAAAAGTGATAAAAGGTATTATTACCCCTAATATTATGCTTCAAAATATCTTGGTACGTATCAAAGTGTTATGTACTATTTGACGTGAGTTCGATTTGGGATCAATCCCTGTTGGGGGGCCCATTGGGCTATTTCTTGTTCCAGCCAGTGCATCACGACTGGTATATCAAAAGCTGTGGTGTGTGCTATCTTGCCTGTGGGATGGTACATGTAAAAGATCCCTTGTTACTAATATAGTGGTTTTTCTCTCTAAGATTACATGTCAAAATGACAAAGTTTGATATTCAATAGCCGATAGTTAATAAATCAATGTGCTCTAGTAGTGTTGTTTAAGTACTTTCATTTTAACTTGAGGGAAATGTTATATGTTATTTTTTTTATAACAGTAATAATCTGAACAAGGTGACATTTGCGTATACTGACTACACACACACACACACACACACACACACACACACAAGCAAACTTTTTTATTCAGTGATATATATTTTAACTGTAAATAATTTCAGGAGTATATTTAACACTAAACTGTTGAAATGTTTTTAGTGTGACATCTTTATCTTCAGCATTTGTTATTGCAGCACTTCAGGAGGAGAGGTCACGTGCAAGGCCAGTGGGGACATAGTCGAATCCGAAAAAGATGATGAACAAGATTGATATAAATAATAAATGTTACAACTGTGCTTTTGTTATTTTTAATTACTTTGGCCCAATGTTGGCATTCATTCATATTTCTCATCTATCACCCTCTGCCTACCATTCTCATTATCTTAGTATAAAAATACAAACTGTGCTTTTGTTATTCTTAATTATATTGGCGCAATGTTGGCCGAACATTGGGCCAAATATATATTGCGGTATGAAAATATTGGTATGTTAGTACACCGTTGGTGCAACATAGAGCAAACATTGGCCCAACGGCCAACCATGATGTCTATCTGGATTAGGTATGTGCCCTGGACAATGTACTTGAACATTAAGTGCATATAAGTAATTAATAAAGAAATGTAAAGGGAAATAATTTTAATTCAATGATGACCCAGCAAGTTTTAATTTATAACTTTTAAGGTCAATGACATGACATCATGATACCATAATATTTTTTTATTAATACACAAAAAGTATAACAAATGAACTAAATGTAAGTTTTTAGGTAACATATTTCATGGATGGTAAAACATTTTCCTTTTATATTTAGACATTATAAATTAAATTTAGTTACCATTAATTAATATTAACCATAGTTAATTTAATATATTTTAATAAATTAAAAAGTTCTTCTTCAAGGAATAAAAATTTACAAAATGTACATTTGTCTTCCAAAACCAGTGTTTGTGTGTGTGTGTGTGTGGGGGGGGGGGAGGTGGAGGGGAATTTGTTAATGTGCTACATGTCTTTGCGACAGATTTGATGGCTCATACCATATTTTTTTATGTTCTAGTTATAGAGCAGTGGCTGCAACAGAATTCTTCTTTTTTTTTGCCAAAATTGAATGAATAATGTGTTAATTTGAAAATACTGCTCCATTTTGTGTGAAGATATTTCAAATATATAAGTTTCACCAAGTCACAACTAGTCTAACTCTATCAACACTATGAATAACTAGCCTGAGGTCTACTCACAGGAATAGATCTTGAAACCTCCTGTACTTCAGTCAGATCATTTTCACTGCCTGACACTGACATTAGATATTGCTACTACTGAGCTGACACATGTTGTTACCATGACAACATAAATCCAGAATTAAATCTTTGTCTTTTATTAAAACATTGTCAGACTTTTTTTTCAGTCACTTAAACATTTTAACACTTATTTGTGTTCATAGAAGTTTATGTAACTTTAATATTGTAGAAAATATTTGACATTAAATATAATTCATTCATAACATTTGAACTACAGTGTATGACAAAGTGCTGTGAGCTATTTTTACAAACTTGAACAACATTTAAATTATTTACTTGTTAACCTTCTGATATACTAGTTTGTTACTTCAATGTCTTAAATATATTTCTCCCAGGCGTCATGGAATATGTCAGCCCATGAGGAATAAATCAGTCTTGCATGAACACATGACTTCTGTTGTTTGAGCTGATATTAATATTAGGTGATGTTAAGTAAACCGCAAAGTAACGCAAGAAATGGATTTTTTTATATTTCATAAAAAAAACAAAAAAACCCTGCTGTCATAATGAAATTATCAATCAATCAAAGGGTTTAACATGCACATTCAGAACAAGCTGTTGTAGTGCACTGAATGAAATTATACTATCATTTTCTATTTATACTTTTATATCTATTTTTTGGTATGATTCTCACTCCCAAGAGATGGGTGTGCCTCAAGATAGTATCCTGTCAGTAATTTTATTTTCCATGAAAATTAACAGCATCATCTAGTGTTTAAAACCTGGCATTGATAGCTCATTATATGGCAACGATTTTCAGATTTGCTACAGGTTTTCCAGTATGAGTATCAATGAACGTCAATTGCAGGTTTGTTTGAATAACCTTCAACAATGAGCAACTGACAATGGATTTCGATTATCAAAGTCAAAAACAGTCTGTATGCATATCTGCCAGAAAAGAGGTCACCATTTAGATCCTCAGCTGTTTCTGGACAAAACGCTGGTTCCAGTTGCGGAGGAGACAAAATTTCTGGGGGTTATTTTTGACAGGAGGTTATCTTTTGTTCCTCATTTACAGTATGTGAAGAAGAAGGGCTTAAAGGCCCTCAATATCTTAAAGGTTTTTGGCAAGACTGAATGGGGAGCAGGTCGAAAGGTTATGCTTTGACTTTATAGATCTTTAGTTCGGTCTAAACTTGATTATGGGTGCATTGCGTATGGGTCAGCACGTAAGTCTTACTTGCAAATACTAGATCCTATAGACAACCAGGGATTTAGGCTTTGTCTTGGTGCTTTCAAAACATCTCCAGTGGAGAGCCTGTACGTCGATGCACACGAACCTAGTTTGGGTGCTAGATGTGCAAAACTTTCTCTGCAGTATGCTACTAAGATTAAATCAATGCCAAAACATCCTGCACACAATGCGGTGTTTGATCATAAATATATGAAGTCATATGATGCAAAACCAAATGTGATTTGAACATTAAGCAGTTTTTATCAGTTTCCAACATTGATTTAACAGACATTTTGGAAACACCTTCATATTTTATTTTGCCACCTTGGTGTATCAAACTACCAAAAATTGTATTCAATCTTGTGCATCTAAAGAAAGATCGCACAGATGCAGTTATTTATAAACAACATTTCATGGAAATCCAAGAGCGGTACCTTGATTACATTCCTGTTTACACAGACAGATCACAGGATGGGAATTCTGTGGCTTGTGCTACAATTCCTCCATCAGACACAATAATTTCCATGAGATTGCCCGATTCAGCATCAATCTTTACTGCTGAAATTTGGGAAATCATTAAAGCCCTGGAAAAGATTAAGGATTCATGTGCATCCAAGTATATTATTTTTAGAGAATCGCTTTTGTGTCTCCAAGCTCTACAGTACGTGAAATTGGAGCATCCCTTAGTTGGGATGGTGATACAAAAGTGTATCTTTTTATCAATTGCCAATAAAGATGTTATATTTTGTTGGGTACCCAGCCATGTTGACATTAGGGGTAACGAAAAAGCAGTGATTTTAAATTTCATATTAACCAATATATCTTTTCGACTTGGCAAGATTATTGGGACGGTGCGGTTGTGAATAACCTTCATTCTGTCAAGGCAGTCCTGGGAGAGTGGCAGTCATCCTACAGGTAGTGCAGGAAAGATGAAGTAGTCTTATGCCGTGCTCACATTGGCTATACATATTTGCCACATTCATTTATTTTAAAGAAGGACCCTTCTACTCCGTGTACACTGACTGCGCGCCACATTTTGGTGGAGTGTGATCATCTCAAGATGACGAGAAATTATGTATTTGGTAACAGAAATGTTTTGGAATTGTTTAAATTACATCCATAATTAATTGTAAAGGTTTTGAAACACTTTGACTTCTATACAAAGTTTTAAAATATACTTACCCGTACCTTGATTTTATGTATTATACTTTTCCCCCACTGTGGTTTAACATGAATAGATATAAATAATATTTTCATAAACTTACCATTTGTGACACCCAGTAGCTCATATGTACTTATGTGCTAAGGTGTCGTTAAACAAGCATTCAATCAATCAAGTTTTTCATCTACTGGATGGGAGAAAAATAATCCTCCATTATGTATCCATGTGGGACAGAGCTATTCCACTCTCAGGTACATAATATAATGTCATGGACTGGACAAGCATCATCCCATACAACAAATTATGTACCCTCGGATTCTTTTAGTCCACAATTGCTCGGCTGTCAGTTATAACCTTTAGATAGACATACGAAGTGAAACCTCTCATGACCGCACCTTCTGTAAACTGGAATTCCCTCAAAACTGCACCATCTGTAAACTGGAATTCCCTCAAAACTGGACCTTCTGTAAACTGGAATTCCCTCAAAACCGGACCATCTGTAAACTGGAATTCCCTCAAAACCGGACCATCTGTAAACTGGAATTCCTTCAAAACCGGACCATCTGTAAACTGGAATTCCCTCAAAACCGGACCTGTAAACTGGAATTCCCTCAAAACCGGACCTTCTGTAAACTGGAATTCCCTCAAAACCAGATGTTTTACTACTTTTTTAAAGTCTCTTTTTATAAACCAGAACAAAAATTAATGTCTCTAAACTGGCTCCCTCTTTAAACCAGAAATTTGTCTTGGTCCCGAGGGTGTCCGGTTTAGAGGGTTTCACTGTATTTTAAAATGAAATAAATACCATAGTTCAGTGTGATAACAATTAATATTATATTAAAAAGTTAAAGTTTTTTTTTTTTAATAACATTACTAGAGCACTCTGATTTATTAATCATCAGCTATTGGATGTCAAATATTTGGTAATTCTGACATACAGTCTAAGAGAGAAAACCCACTACATTTGTTTCATTAGTAGCAAGGGATCTTTTATATGCACCATTCCTCAAACCATGGCCTTTGCTATACCGGTTTTGATACACTGCCTGGAACGAGATTAAGCAAAATGGGCCTACTGATGGCAATCAATTCTAGACTGACCATGCATCAAGCGAGTCCTTTACCACTGGGCTACATTCCACCTAAGACTTAAAACAGTCTCAAGTTCAACCAGCAAATGTTCAACTAACAATCGCGTACTATTTCATTGGTTCCCAAAGCGACCATTGGTTTACCGTGCAGTGCATAAACCAGTCTAGCAAGACGTTTTTCTGCTCGGTCTGGCTAAACACGGCTAGGTCACTCAGTGGTTTGAGAGAATAGCAATTTACTGTTTTTAAGCAAGGAGACTCCCTGACGGAGGTCGTTTTAAACTAAATTAGAGGCTTAGTGAGATAAATAGAATAGTGGAACCGACATGTTAGATGTGCATGTCCCCACTAACATGGGCTGGCTACAGAGAATTAGTGTTTGGAAGACCAGTAATGCACTTTTTAAGGAAGCTATGAACTAAAACACCAGTAATTCTATACTAAAATAGATGGTTTCAAAGAAAAGCATGGTGGCCTTTTAAAATGTTTTTCATCTACTGAATTAGTTTACGAGAATTATACACAAGATGGTTTCCTAGAAAAAATATATCTTACAAGAGTAAATATATAGTTTTGTATGTGCCTCTAAAACTCGACATGTGTGAATTGATCACACTGTTGTTGCCAATAGTATTTTAAAGACAAATATATCATTAGTCATGTCAATCAAGCGAAGCGCGCTTGTCTTGGGTGGTCTTGGCCGTGGAGGATTAAGATGATAATTACAGGAAACTAGACGACTGACTAAGTGGAATGAATGGATCCTGAGTTTCCATGTTGGTGTTTGTATGTAGTGGAGGGCCTTGTTACATAATATATATTTACAGACACAGTCTGATTAACTTCAAAGAGTATTTGTAATAATCGTTAGTGCTGTTTTTTTGGTTTTGCTCTCAAAGGCATGAATCATGTCAAACATTTGCCTTTTTATTTATGTATCAGTTAAATTTTTTTAGCGGGCAGCATAGCCCAATGGTACAGTGCCTGCCTGATGCGTGGTTGGTCTAGGATCGATCCCCGTCAGCTAACCACTGGGTTTTTTTCTTGACATATCCATATGTTCGACGCCGATATAACCGTCATTATAATGTGTTGAGTGCATCGTTTAAAACAACAACAAAAAAACCACAGTTAATGTTTATCAATGACCAGTCATTTAGTTATGTTAAAAATTGATACATCACAGATCGAACAATCTGGGGAAAGCTCAGACTAGATCGGTTTTAAAAAGTCAGCATTGGGCCCAGAAATAGATGTGCAAAGCTTAAATAATTTGGTGTTATTCAGCATTCAGTGTTGTATTTGCTAGTTACATTCTGCCATGTTTTGACATCTGTAAAATATTTATTATATCAATTATTTTCTGTTATTTATATATGTATGTAAATGCCTTCTTTTTTTTCTCTTTTTTCTGTCAATAAATAACATGTAGCCTATATGTCTAAGCATATATTTCAAATGCATTTGGGTTATCTTTTATGTTTTATTTACTTAATTTTACAATATACATGTATGTGTTTATGTAAATGGATGTTATACGGACATCAAAGATACCAACAACTGGGGTGGGATGGGAAGGCATAGGGTGTGGTCACAGTGATGTATTAATTTGCCTTTCAACTGAGGATGCATAGTTCAGAGGTAGGCAGTGAAGCGCACATTTCCTACAATCAACCAACTGCAATGCAGTTTCAAATTTGAATTCTTATATGTTAATTTTGAGAACTTGAACTCTGTGAAACTTGAACTGTTTTCTCGTCCCCTTCAAGATTATTGAGTTATTGAAGTTTGACTGTATATAAATACAAATATATGCTCTCCCCCCCCCCCCCATTCACCACTTCCTATGCCAGTGTAAATGCCTGCACATCAGCCCATGAAAAGGTATATTATTCTTCAGTATTGTCATCATTGTTGTGTGTAATTCCAGCATCTTCTTATTCCAAACTCTGTGTATTATCACAACTGATGTCAACTGCCATGTTGTACTGGATTCATCATAAATTTATATCCAGTCTTGAATTCATAAGGTCTGAATCGGTTTGTTTGATTGGCTGCCTCCCTACTTATTAACAGTGCCTTGTGTTCATTATTACTCTTGTCTATTCGCTAAAGCAGTTATACAAATGTTCCATGTATTCTAACAAGTTGGTAAAAATCAATAACGCTGCACAACCTTTTCCATTCATGGAGAAAAACAGCTCAGAGATACACAAACCATCATCGACAATTTATGTTCTCAAAAGAAAAAAGGCCCACCCTAAAAAACCCATCACTAGACAATGATTAATTAATAATTCTCAGAAGTCAATAGTCTTCTTCTTCTTTGTTTTAGCCGTTCTCATTACCAACAGCTGCATAGATGACAAAGTCATTTGTCACATAAGAGCCAGTACAATTTTGCCACTGCCACTGGTCATCGAACAGAAAATAAATATCTAAAAGAGGCAGATGACGATTCATTCTGCACTATCGTCTCCCGGCAGAGAAAGTCAACTTCCATCACCTGAAACTGCCCATCTCTTATTGATTAGTTGTGTCATAGTCATGTGATTTATTCCAGAGCCCGCCTCTGATTGGTCGGAATATCTACATGATATATAATCGGCGAGGACTGAAGGTTTTAGTGAGTGAATGTTACAGAGCAGTTTTCAGGTGTGACGTGGTCTGTTTACCCTCACGGGATTCAACTACACACAACAACCAGGACATCATTGAAGAAAAAGGTAAGCTTTTCAAAATACATAGCAATGTACTATCATCTAAACCACTGATCATTGTTTATAGTGACAGCAGTGGTTTGAAACGGTGCACCCAGTGTTTGCTATTTCTAGATAATCAGCATACCACTCTGCCTGCATCTTGATTTGATTATTGACATCATTCACAAAGAAAAGAAATTAATAACATTCCACGAGCAATTGGAGTGTTCCTTCTACGGGCGGTCTGCCACCATGATGGAGGCAAACATTGTGCCTGGGAAAGCTACTGTTTATGTGCCAAGACATGGGTTTATTAACAGGATGTATGGCTGGTGATTACCATTAATATTGGTTTAATTTGGTGTGAAACTTGTACAGTCGAGTGACATTTTAAGATATTGATTTTCAACAAAAATATAAATTGTAATAAAAGACATAGGTGATATTCTGTAATGATGTAACAATAACTGAATATAATGGACCATTCAAAATATATTTGTCTCGATTCAAGTGAGTGCAAACACTCTTTGCTCATACCAGTAATAAACACATTTGTTTTATTGTTCTAGTTGCTATGGAAACCGAAACATATATGTAAAAGCTTACCAAAGTGTTTTGTCTTTTATTGAATTTTTTATATATATATTTTTTTTATTGATTAGCTTTGTTTGATTTCTTTATAATTATAGGTTATCAGCCCAGGCTGACATCAGATGGATAATTATGATAATAACAGTATTACTGATATCGGAGATGACAACATATTTAGTTGCCATAGGCTCATAACTGTTTACCTTAGAAACAGAGGGAATGGTTGTCGGTTTCTTAATTTAGCAACAGTCTGCACAGTAACAACAGATGAAGTAATAAAAAACATCAGTGTCTCTCATTAACATTTCAGTCTCTCTTTAACATCACTGTCTCTCATTAACATCACTGTCTTTCATTAACAGTACTGTCTCTCATTAACATCACTGTCTCTCATTAACATTACTGTCTCTCTCTTTAATATTACTGTCTCTCATTAACATTACTGTCTCTCTCTTGAATATTACTGTCTCTCATTAACAGTACTGTTTCTCATTAACATTTCAGTCTCTCTTTAACATCACTGTCTCTCATTAACATCGCTGTCTTTCATTAACATTACTGTCTCTCTTTAACATCACTGTCTTTCATTAACATTACTGTCTTTAACATCACTGTCTCTCAATAACAGTATTGTTTCTCATTAACATCACTGTCTCTCATTAACAGTACTGTCTCTCATTAACATTTCAGTCTCTCTTTTTACATCACTGTCTCTCATTAACATCACTGTCTCTCATTAACATTACTGTCTCTCATTAACATCAATGTCTATCATTAACATTACTGTCTCTCATTAACATCACTGTCTCTCATTAACATCACTGTCTCTCATTAACATTACTGTCTCTCATTAAAATCACTGTCTCACATTAACATCACTGTCTCTCATTAACATCACTGTCTCTCATTAACAACACTGTCTCTTATTAACATATCAGTCTATCATTAACATCACTGTCTCTCATTAACATCATTGTCTCTCATTAACAACACTGTCTCTTATTAACATATCAGTCTATCATTAACATCACTGTCTCACATTAACATCATTGTCTCTCGTTAACATCACTGTCTCACATTAGCATCACTGTCTCACATTAACTTCACTAATCAACTACATGTCATTACATTATTTACGGTACTGTCTTAGTAGTGATCAAGTTTGATCAACATCATATATTGTTTACTTTTTTTTTTTTTTCAATATTGTTTAACGTGCACATTCAGAGCAAGCTGTTATAGCGCACGCCTGTCTTGGGCACACACCTCAGCTATCTGAGCTGTCTGTCCAGGACAGAATAGAAATTAGTGGGTTAGTTGTTATTGTTAGTGAAAGAGAAAAGAGGGTGTAGCGGCCATACACCTACCCATTGAGTCCTTAAAAACTCGCTCTGGGTGGGAGCCGGTACCGGGCTGCGAACCCAGTACCTACCAGCCTGTTTTCCGGTGACTTAACCGCTAGACCACCGAGGCCGGTATTGTTTACTGTATTGATGGTAATATTAGTAGGATAATCAGCATCATTATAAATGGTAGTCACTAATGGAAAACATCATTACCATATATAATTTAATAACTGTAATCTACTAATATGATTATCAATAACATCATTACAAATAATATTTAATGATACAGGTGAATATTATTCATATTCCAATTCATCATTTTTGTTTGTTTTTGTGTGTTTTTCCCAGCAGTTTAAAAGATATTTTTTAATTAGAAAAACATGTATGTACCCTTACCATGAAGAGCAGTAACGGTTATGTGAAATTGTTTTCGATAAACCTTACATAAAAAGTAAAAACAATGAGGGATAACTGCTCTATATTTAACTTGATACTCTTGATGTATATCCTCATTCAGTTATTAAAGTTTGTTTTGTTTAACAACACCACTAGAGCACACTGAATTATTAATCATCGGCTATTGGATGTCAAACATATAGTCAATTTTTACATATTGTCCTAGAGTCCTAGGTCACTTTTTGCACACTTGTTTTGACTCTATACAGAATAAATATATCATATCTTAGCGTAATTTCACTTGAAATCCATATTTCATAAAAGGTACAATTGTTTAATGACTAGAGTTTCTTCAAATATATTAGTAAAGTTCAAACAGTGCATTTGTAATTTCCCAGCATATTTAAAATGGAAACGTCATGTACCCAGTTTATGGTTAATTTAAAGAGACGCCACCGTATTAAAAAATGAAAGAAATGTTTTATTTAATGATACACTCCACACATTTTATTTATGGCTATATGGCATCACACATTTGGTTAAAGACCACACAGATATTGAGAGAGGAAACCCACTGTCGCCACTTCATGGGCTACTCTTTTCAATTAGCAGCAATGGATCTTTTATAAACACAATCCAGCAGACAGGGTAGTACATACCACAGCATTTGGTATACCAGTCGTGGTGCACTGGCTTGAACGAGAAATAGCCCAATGGGCCCACTGACTGGGATCAATCCTAGAGTGAACGTACATCAGGCAAACACTTTTACCACTGGGCTACATCCCACCCTCATTTCAGGCGTTAATGCAAATACAAAATATTATTCTTATTCAAAGACTATATACAAGAACTCTGATATGACTTTGTGAAATATTTCATTTTTATTCAATGAATAATTAATTACTGTTTGAAAATGCTAAGTATTTTATTATGCAGTAATGATAGGCATTTAACACAGCTATTACTACTTTTTTTAATGTATCATTTCAGTGAGACATTATTAATTACAGGCAGTGAGAAATGTGTACAATAAACATTATATTGTTCCAAGATATGCTAATCCAAAGCTGTGGAATGTGCTGTGCAATGTACAGTATGTGAAAATACAAAAACAAAACCCAGAAAACTAAAACATTCTTTAGTTAAAAAGAAGTACATAAGTGTGAATAACTTCGCTTCGTGTTATTATTGTATTCTTTAAAAAAACACCTAACAACCATTTTGTATATGTTTTTGGAGGGCAGGTACAGAACATTATAAGTGGAAGCATAAACAAATTAACTTCTTTGATTATCAATGGCAGTGTTTCTATATAAGCATTTCCCCCATAGACAAGACAGCACATACCATGGTCACTTTGATCTATCAGTCATGGGCCATGGGATTAAGATGCAAAATAACTAAATTAGAAAATTGTTCCATTGACGTGGTTTAATTCCTCAACCCAAGGACCCTCAAGCAAGTGCTCTACCCACTGAGCTAAATCCTGTCTGTCAGTGCCACTTGTTTCTGTTTGTGCCACTTGATTCTACTGGTTCCACTCAATTCTGTCAGTGCCACTTGATTCTGTCTGTACCACACTGACTCTGTTGGTGCCACTTGATTATGTTGGTGCCACTTGTTTCTGTCAGTACCACTTGATTCTGTCTGTGCCACTTGTTTCTGTTTGTGCCACTTGATTCTACTGGTTCCACTCAATTCTGTCAGTACCACTTGATTCTGTCTGTGCCACACTGACTCTGTTGGTGCCACTTGATTCTGTCTGTGCCACACTGACTCTGTTGGTGCCACTTGATTATGTTGGTGCCACTTGTTTCTGTCAGTACCACTTGATTCTTTCAGTGCCACTTGATTCTATCTGTGCCACACTGACTCTGTTGGTGACACTTGATTACTAGTATGTTGGTGCCACTTGTTTCTGTCAGTGCCACTTGTTTCTGTCAGTGACACTTGATTCTTTCAGTGACACTTTTTTCTGCCAGTGACACTTGATTCTGTCAGTGCCACTTGATTCTCTCTGTGCCACACTGATTCTGTCAGTACCACTTGATTCTCTCTGTGCCACACTGATTCTGTCTGTGCCACTTGATTCTGTTGGTGATTCTATTTCTATGGATGTATGTACAATGTCCAGCATGGTCATTCACAGTTCAGACATATTAAAGAATACTCATCTTTGGCTAATTGCACATACAGTTCAATCCCATTGGCTCAAACCCCATTGGTGCTCAAAAACATGTTCAACCATTTGGTCAACATAATGTAAAGTCAGGACTTTGTTTTTGGTTCGAGTGTTGCAGTGTTCAACCCAACAATATTCTACTGTACGTCATAAATCATTGTTAGTGTTGCCTTCACCTCACTACCACTTGAAGCTGAGTTGAGTATATTTTAATATTTACACATTGAGAATAGATCATCCTCTTTTAGTCTCTTACCATGAATCCAACGCCATATAACCATAAATAAAATGTGTTTAGTCTGTCGTTCAATAAATCATTTCCTTCCTTCCTTCCTTTCTTACCATGATACATAATTCTTCTGTTTCCTTTCAGGTTTTTTGTTTAATGATGTAAGTGATATTAAAATGCCATTTTAATCATGTGGTTAATACTCATGAAGGTGATATGTTTATATATTTTGCACACACAGTTAACTGAATTTGGTAGATGTAGGATTAGGTCACAAATGAACATGGTAGTGTACCAATCTTTTACTGTTAAAAAAAATATACCAATCACCATTTTGGTTGGTATAAATAAGGTAAATCTAACCTGCTAAAGATAACATTCTTGTAGGACAAAGGTTTACAAGCCCAAAACACTTGTTTTCAATTGGGTTACATTTATCAGTGCCTCATAACATAGAACGACTATATGTAATCCATTCTTTAGATGGGGTGTGATGGCCTTATACTGGACTTTGACATAAAAATACAACCACCATGTAGATAGCCTGTTATTTCAATGCTTATATCCAATGTCCTGGGCACACACCTTAACTATCTGGGCTGTCTGTTTTGGTCAGAAGGTTGGTTGTTAGTTGTTAGTGGTTAATGAGAGACAAGAGAGCATAGTGGTCTTTCACCCACATAATGAGTCATTAAAACTTGCTCTGGGTGAGAGCTGGTACCAGGCTGTAAACCCATGCAGTACCTACCAGCCTTATGTCCTTAACTATGACATCACTGAGGCTGGTATAACCTGTCCTCATTAGGCCTGGCCATCATGACAAAGATGGCAGCATTCATTGACATTGTATTTATGGAATTCATCTTTGTACACAAAATTAGCATGATGTGTGTCTGGTAGTTGAAAGGATGTGAGTACAAAAACAATTCTTGTAAAGTGCTGCATCAGGTTAGTACAGAGAAGGTGATCAGCGGTGCAGATCAAAAGAGAAAAAATGATCAGAATATTCAGGAACTGTTAAAAAGGCCTTGCATTTTATATTCAGGAACTGTTAAAAAGGCCTTGCATTTTATATTCAGGAAATGTTAAAAATGCCTTGCATTTTATATTCAGGAACTGTTAAAAAAGCCTTGCATTTTATATCCAGGAACTGTTAAAAAGGGCTTGCACTTTATATTCAGGGACTGTTAAAAAGGCCTTGCAGGTTATATAACAAATTCTTTTAGTATTCTCTTTGTATGTGTGCACACCTTTATTGAGCATTTGATTCTGGGCACAACAGTATTGATCAACCAAATGACAAATGAGACAAAATGCCTAATGACATTAAATTAATTAATAACTGTCATTCGTTAATTTTGATAATGAATCATTACTGTTGTCTGATTTTGATCATTACTAATTGTGTTTCCTTGATTTTCATTAAGGGTTATTATAATAATTTATATCTCATTATTAAAGGTTATGATAATAAGATATATCTTGGTACCGGCTCCCAACTAAGTGGGTTTAATGACTTAGGTCACTACACCCTCTTCTCTCTCGGCAGCCACTAGCAACTATGCACTAATCCACTCTCCTGGACAGACAGTCTAGATAGTTGAGGTGTGTGTGCAGGACAGCGTGCTTGGACCTTAATTGGATACAAGCATGAAAATAACTACACATGAATAAAAGTTAAAGTTTGTTTTGTTTAACAACACCACTAGAGCACATTAATTTATTAATCATCAGCTACTGGATGTCAAACATTTATCAATGTTGGCATACAGTCTTAGAGAGGAAAACCACTACATTGTTTTTCATTAGTAGCAAGTGATCTTTCATATGCACCATCCCATTGACAGGATAGCACATCTTTTGATATACCAGTCATGGTGCACTGGCTGGAACAAGAAATTGCCCAATGAGGCCACCGATGGGTATTGATCCTAGACTTATAGCACATGAAATGAGCACTTTACCACTGGGCTACATCCCTCACAAATGAAAAAAAGTTTATTTTAAATGTTTGTTTTGTTTAATGGCACCAATAGAGCACATTGATTTATTAATCATCAGCTATAGGATGTCAAACATATGGTCATTTTGATACAACCATAGAGAAGAAACCCACTACATTTTTGTTCATTAGTAGCAAGGGATCTTTTATATGCACCAACCCACAGACAGGATAGTACATATCATAGCTTTTGATATACCAGTCATGGTGCACTGGAAGGAACGCGAAATAGCCCATTGGGCCCACTAACAGGAATCAATTCCAGACCAACCGCACATCAAACGAGTGCTTTAACACTGGACTATGTTCTGCCCCTTTACATATGAATGACTGAATTTATATTACAGTATGTTAGTTACCTCGTCTCTTACAGTGTGTGAGTGACTGAACTGATTTTATCAGCTTGTCACCAGTTTGTAGAAAATCCCCACCAACTTCACAATACACCAACAGTTTGTCCATTTTGAGTTCATTCTTCACAGCGTTGGCCTATTCTTCTTCTCTTCATTATTGCAGTACAACATGACATTTTTCACTTATTCTGCAGTTAGTAATCCTCTTGATGGATTTTAGATCAATAACTCTTTTTGTGGGCTTTTTTTCCAAATTAACATTTATTGTTATATTGAAAAAACTCATTTCACTGGCAACCAAGTACCAGAAAATGTTTTACAATTTGGTTGTAACTGACTTTCCAGTAGTTGAATTATGATGGTGGTTGCTATTTTAGATCAATAACTCTTTTTGTGGGCTTTTTTTTACAAATTAACATTTATTGTTATATTGAAGAAACTACTTTCACTGGCAACTAAATACCAGAAAATGTTTTACAATTTGGTTGTAACTGACTTTCCAGTAGTTGAATTATGATGGTGGTTGCTATTTTAGATCAATAACTCTTTTTGTGGGCTTTTTTTCCAAATTAACATTTATTGTTATATTGAAGAAACTACTTTCACTGGCAACCAAGTACCAGAAAATGTTTTACAATTTGGTTGTAACTGACTTTCCAGTGGTTGAATTATGATGGTTGTTGCTTATTTTTAATTAAGGTTCAAGCACACTGTCCTGGAGATTCAGTTCAAATGTTTGTTTTGTCTGTACAGAGCAGAGGTTATTGGATTAATGTGAGAGACAAAACCTGCTAACCATACCATGCTCCACAACTGGTATATCAAATGTCATATGGTACATGCTATTCTGTCTATTGAAAAGTGTATATAAAAGATCCCTTGCTGCTAATGGAAAAATGTAGCAGATTCTTCTAAGACCATATACCGGCCTCAGTGATGTCGTGGTTAGGCCATCGGTCAACAGGCTGGTAGGTATTGGGTTTGGATCCCAGTCGAGGCATGGGATTTTTAATCCAGATACTGACTCCAAACCCTGAGTGAGTGCTCCGCAAGGCTCAACGGGTAGGCGTAAACTACTTGCACCAACCAGTGATCAATAACTGCTTCAACAAAGGCCATGGTTTGTGCTATCCTGCCTGTGGGAAGGGCAAATAAAAGATCCATTGCTGCTAATCGGAAAGAGTAGCTCATGAAGTGGCGACAGCTGGTTTCCATTCAAAATCTGTGTGGTCCTTAACCATATGTCTGACACCATATAACTGTAAATAAAATGTGTTGAGTGCGTCATTAAATAAAACATTTTTTCTTTCTTTCTAAGACCATATGTTAGATATATCAAATGTTTGACATGTAATAGCTAGTGAGTAATATGGTAAATCAATGTGCTCTAGTGGTGTCATTAAACAAAACAATTCTTTTAAATTTCTAATATTCAATTAAGGTTTAAAATACTGCCATGGGTACAGAGTTAACGTTCCTGGACTCTGATTCTGACACGTCTGTCCCAAGAAAGAGAGGTTAAGCCTGCAACCAGATTTATCATTTTTTTTGCATCCACACCAGCTGTGACCCAAGTTGTCAAATGTGTGTTAAAACAAATTCATTGTATTGAAACCTGTCAGCTCCACCCCCCCCACCACTTCTGCATATTTACACCCAATTGCAATGCAATTCAATTTGATGGGCATCAGATAACTTATATGGAAATGGGTGTGGATGAGACTTTGTTTTATAAATCTCACTGTGGCCTAAGAGAGGTGTAGAAGTTAAGCCACCAGACACAAGACTGGTAGGTACTGGGTTCAAATCCCAGTACTGGCTCCCACCCAGAGCAAGTTTAATAACTCAGTAGGTAGGTGTAACGCCACTAGGCAGACTCTTTCACTAACAACTAACCACTAACCCCTGTCTGACACTGACATTCCAGATAGCTGAAATCTGTGTCCAGAACAGTGTGCTTGAACCTTAATTGGATATAAGTTGAAGAAAAATAAAAGAAGAAGAAGAAAGAGTAATTAGTGAGAGAGAAGTTAGTGTAGAGGCTTGAGTCTACACCTGTGTGTGAGAAGTGTGCAGACATCTTGGACTGGATCCAGCGCTGAGATCTAAATCTAGTACCCATCAGTGTTAGATCTGATACTTCATTCACTGTACCGTGAAAGCCATTAATATTTAGTTTGTTTTCACCTAAACTCGTGTATTACGTTCCCTTCAGCTAGCCTCTAATGAAGAACTCATTCAAGCAGTGTACAGGTGTATGAAAAGCTATCAGCATTAATACAAATGACAAAAACAGCTGTGGATGCTGAAAGCAATTGCAAATGGTTTGAGTAACTGAAAGTGATATCGGGTTTACAAATGATGAAAACAAATGCAAATTATGAAAGCAACTTCAATTGCTAAAAACAAGCACAAGTGATGAAGATGTATATATTAGGTGTATTACTGTTGATGATAAAACACAGGATACATTTGCTTCCATATCGATTCATATTTTGACCAGGTATCGATTCCTATTTTAATTTCTTATTGATTTACCAGCACCAATTTGTACTGAGATGTACTTATTGACAAGTTATTTCCGTCGAGGAAAGATAGTGGAGTGGACAGTCAGAGAATATGTGTCCAATTATGTTCAGATGTCGATGTAGTTACTGTATTGTAAAGAAAACTTTCACCTACGTCTCAGCTGAACAGAAGACCGTGTCGATGTCAGCGCTACATTATTGTATCTAATATCTATAATGTGGTATTTCTATATTAAAATACTCTTTAATCAACCTTTCACTTTTATTATGTTTATTTCTTATTTTTAAATACTTTTATCTCAGGTCCAACTTCTTGTTTTATGTGTAAGATACATGAATCACATATCATGCTATGTATCATATTGTGAATTATGCTCCGTGATAGGTATCGTATTGTGAATTATACTCTGTGATAGGTATCGTATTGTGAGGTGGGTGTATCATGAGACCCCTATCATGTATACCGGTATGTAAATGGTGAAATCAACTGGAAGTAATAGAAATTATTGACTAAAAAGTATAAAAGTAGCTGTGAAGACAACTGCAAATGATGAAAGCAAATTAAAAATGACAAAATGATCTACAAATGATAACACAAATGCAAATTTGATCAAAAGAAAGGCAAAAGGTAATAACATAAATCTGAATGACAAAACCATTAACAAGGATCAATCTAAATGATGAAAGCAACTACCAATGATGAAAGCAACTGTAAATGATAAAAGCAGCTGTAAAAGATGAAAGCAGCTGTAAATGATGGATGCATATGTAAATAATGAAAGCAATTACAAATGATGAAAGCAACTGTAAATGATAAAAGCAACTGTGAATGATGAAAGTATCTGTAAATGATGAAAGCAACTGTAAATGACGAAAGCAAATGTGAATGATGAAAGCAACTGTAAATGATGAAAGCAACTGTGAATGATGAAAGCAACTGTGAATGATGAAAGCAACTGTAAATGATAAACATAATTGTAAATCATGAAAGCAACTACCAATGATGAAAGCAACTGTAAATGATAAAAGCAGCTGTAAAAGATGAAAGCAGTGTAAATGATGGATGCATATGTAAATAATGAAAGCAATTACAAATCATGAAAGCAACTGAATGATGAAAGTAACTGTGAATGATGAAAGCAACTGTAAATGGTGAAAGCAACTGTAAATGATGAAAACAACTGTGAATGATGAAAGCAACTGTGAATTATGAAAGCAACTGTAAATGATAAACATAACTGTAAATGATGAAAGCAACTACCAATGATGAAAGCAACTGTAAATGATAAAAGCAGCTGTAAAAGATGAAAGCAGTGTAAATGATGGATGCATATGTAAATAATGAAAGCAATTACAAATGACAAAAGCAAATGTGAATGATGAAAGCAACTGTAAAAATGATGAAAACAACTGTAAATGATGAAAACAACTGTGAATGATGAAAGCAACTGTGAATTATGAAAGCAACTGTAAATGATAAACATAACTGTAAATGATGAA
>JAECMU010146381.1:0-24802 GCA_016106625.1 Dracogyra subfuscus | reverse complement strand
AATAGGTTCTTACTTTTCTCAAATGCTCTTCTATTTTTCAAAGGTGATGAATATCCTGTATTTAATAATGAAATCTGTAAAATTTAAATTGCAATTTAGCAAAGGCAGCATAAACCTTTGTCTGTGTTCATTTACAGCAAATCTCCCATGTCAGGAGGCTGTGACTGATCATGAAGTTGTCAATGTGGATGATGTTGTCTGTAAGAAGAAAAAACACAAGAAGAGACGCAAGTCTTCCAGCGATCACGAAGTGGCTGTTGAAGAAAAGGAAAAACCAAAAAACAAGCTCAAACTGCAAAGGGAAGCTAAAGATGGCAGAGAAAAGTCTGAATCAACTGCTGGCGGTGTCACTGAATGTGTGAAACACTGTGTTAAAGGTGATCATAATTTTTGGTCTTCATAATATCCTATGGTACATAATTGTACCTTAAATGCAGATGTATGCAAAAGTTGTCTCCCTTGTAGGTTTGCATGTATTTACATTCTCCATAGTGCCACTGATGTGCTCTTAAAATTACTTTTTGCCTAAATTTGTCATTTTGAAATTCTGTGAAAATATTTCAGATTTTTTCCTATAACTATGACTTACATAGTACTAGTATTTTCTTTCAAAAAACTAAAAATCTTCTTTGTTTTAATGACCATTTTTGTTGTTAGAACCTGCTTCCATGGTATGGTTGATTTTCACTCTGACCAGCCATAATTAAATGTTTTTGATGAATAATTGTTTTTGATCTCTGTTATTGTACTGAAAAATAGGAAAACGAAAATTGAAATTAAGTGTCATACATTTTACCAATGGTCGGTCTAAAATAAAAATAAATACAATGTTTAAAGGCTTTGCATCCGAAACATTTCTATGGATTCTCATGATTCGGGTCATTCTTGTGAATCATCATCTAAGTGTTTCTGAGTAATAATTACGTTTATCTCTTAAAGTCCACAACTGTTAATGAAGCTTTCTTTAAAAAAATAAAATTTATTTTCATGTCCATTAGGTTCCAACATTCAGGGTCCCAACATTCATTAATCTTCAAATACTGCTCAGTAATTCAAGGTTATGTACTTTTTATAAGTGTCATTATGTAGTAGATTAAAAATTCTGTCCCTTTTCCCTTAGCTTCTATGGGATCAGTGATGTTAAAAATGTACTAGCCATGATTAAAAATACACTAGCCCTACTTTAAATAAGTACAATTTTACTAATAGTAATAATCAGATATGTCACCTAAAGAGGGAGTTTAGCTTAAAAATGCCTAGATTGGTATGAAAATATGGGGAAGGATTTTTATATTTACAAAATATGTAAAAGCAGCATTTGAAAAGGTTTTTTCCCCACTAGTTATAGTAATTATTTACTAGCTTAACACTGAATATCACTAGCCATGTGAGTGGGGCTACCATAGTCTAGAAGCCCTATCTAGCTACAGGGTTTTATTTCTAAAATTTGACTTGTGTTACGTATCGATTTCAAAAAATATCTCTATATAATAATTTTAAAAAAGGAATATCTACATTCAGGTTGGAAATGTTTTCATAACTGGGTTTCTGTTAAAAAAAACTTTTTTTTTTTTAATGTAATCATTTTATCTTTAAATAGAACTAATGTGGACTGATCGCTACCAGCCAGGCCATTCATGTGAGGTCATAGGTCACAGTAAGAATATCTCTAGAATGAAAAGCTGGCTACTGGAGTGGAAACACAGAACTGACCTTGAGGAGAGAAAAATGAGGAAGAGAATGATGCAACAGACTAGAGGAAAGTCTGCCACCAAAGGTTGGTAGTTTCCAAGTTAGTCAGACCTTGCTTTTTAAGGTGCATGGATACGATCGCGCTCAGACAGCACATGTAATTTCAATCTGACAGGTGTGAAAAACAGCACACGTTAAACTCAACAAAACGGCACACATACATGTAGAATAGATGGATATATTTATTTTCACTGTTTACAAAAATCAACAGTTTTCGTAGCTAATTTAGCTGATAGGAAGATTGTTTTATTGAAACAATAAAAATTTAAAACATGACAGTGGCTTCCATGCAGTTGTTAAACTGGTATTTCTATTTGTTGAACAAATCAGGAAATACAGTTTTGTAGACATACCAGTCAAAATCTAATCGGAGCTACACTGCCTATTTTATTTATTTTGGAGAGTGATTTTTCTTAGCATATTAAGTGTGTGATATTCCACTCGCCTATAATTTTCAAAAACCAAATACTTGTTAGTTTTAGAGATGAAAGTTTATGGGAAATTCTGGATTTTTTATCATCTGTACAGTGTGTCCAGAGGGTTTGGGGTTTTTTTCTCGTAAGAAAACATTTCCAAATTCTCCATTTAAAACTTACTGTATGGTTTTGGCCATTACTTTTGCATACAGTTTGAATGGGGATCGCTAATTGATACCATTATGCAACCATAACTCTGGCTAATTTCGGTACCTGTTCACCAATATTAAAATTGTGTGGGGGTGGGGGTCATAACCTACTTTTATGTCTCCTGTGCTTTACCTGCATGAAGTTGTTTGGGCTTTTTTCTTTTCTTTTCTTTTTCTTTCCCATGATTGATATACCATTGACAGTGGCATATATTGTCATGTCCATGAGAGCATACATGTTTAAAGATCTCTTGATGCTTATTTGCTGGAGTAGCTTATGTGGTGGCAACAGGTTTCCTCTCACTTTTTATACAGAGTATCACAGTAAGCATGTGTTAGACACCAAATAATAGTTTTTTAAAATAAGCTGAGATTGCGATAAAAATTTGCTGTCTTTTTGTTCCATGATTAAACAGTTTAATTACTATGTGTATGGTAATTTTTAAAATCTGCATTAAAATCAATGGGTTGGTGGTTTTTTGGAAAGCATTACTTACTGCCTTTATTTTTCAGAAAAAGAGCCCGATGTTTGGGATAGTGATAACAGCGATTTTGACATTGACTCTGAAAACAGCGATGATGATGATGACGACGACAGACTGTGTAACACATTGCTCATCACGGGACCCACCGGCATCGGCAAGACGGCCACAGTGTACGCTCTAGCACAGGAACTTGGCTATAAGGTTCAGTTATTCACCACTTTATATATCTTCTGGAAAATGTTCTAGTTAATGAAAAAACTCAATATTGTTACAGTATATTGCCCAGTGATAAAGTGCTGCGTAATGTGTGGTTAGTCTGGGATTGATCTTCATCGGTGGGCATATCAGGTTATTTCTCGTTCCAGTCAGTGCACCATGACTGGTATATCAAAGGCTGTGGTATGTGCTATCCTGTTTATGGGATGATACATATAAAAGATCCCTTGCTACTAATGGAAAAATGTAGTGGATTTCCTCTCTAAGACTACATACAAAAATTGCCAAATATTTGACATCCAATAGCTAATGATCAATAAATCAATGTGCTCTAGTGGTATTGTTAAACAAAACAAACTTTAACTTAAAAGACCACATATTATTCTCTATTTATTAATTTGGAGATATAGATATATAATAAAACATTATTTAAATAATTTCATCGTTTGCTATTATTTTGCACTTAACTGTATATTATATTTTCAGGTGATTGAAGTAAACGCATCGTCATCTCGGAATGGTAAACGTATTCTCTCACAACTACAGGAAGCCACCCAGTCTCACCAGGTGGCTCAGAGCAAAGAGGGGACAACTCCAAACTGGACAAATATTACACAGACGGACAGTGTTCAAGGTGATTGCTTGAAACAGAATTTGCATGTCACTCCTCTTCACCCCTCTTTCCCCCTTTATCTTCACCCTCTCCCTCCCTTCCTCTTCACCCCTCTCCCTCCCTTCCTTGCCCATAAATGAACCAACCTACCCTACTGCCTTCCTCTCCTGTTCAGGGTTCTTATGTGTCCTGAAAATCCTGGAATGTCCTGGAATTCTGTGATTTTAGAATCCAGACCTGGAATGTCCTGGAAAAAGCAGTAAATTTTATTGTGTCCTGGAAATTTAGGCCACAAATTTGGTTTTTTATTTTTCCTCAACTTTACTTTTGTTGTTCCCATGACCTGTCTACATTTAGACAACAATTTCTTCTAAAAAAATTCACTGATTGAACATTCATGTCCTGGAAAAATAAGAAAAAGTCCTGGAAAATGTCCTTGAATTTCATGTTTTTACAAGTGTAAGAACCCTGCTGTTTTTCCAGTGGAAGCTCTTGTTGCTTATCCTTCCACCCTCATTCCTCTCTTAAGTATAAGAACCATTAACCCTATGAACCCGAGATGTCGGTTTTCCAGCTTGGCTGCATTTAATGTAAACTCTAGAAGCTGCTTTTCCAGCTTCCACATGGTCTTGTTTGTAAACAAACTGTTTGACAACGGTTCGATGTTATTTTCGACCAATCAGAATTCATTTTACAGCATAGGTATTAGTGGAAGTTATCTGCCTGTGTGAATGTAAATTTGAAGAAGTTTTTAAGTGTATTTTTTTCACATAATGTCCGACAATGAAGTGATGTTCGATAATGACAATACAGCAATTAAAGCGACTTTGAAATTGAAAGTGATAATGTGAATTTTTACTGTATTTTAATGTGCAATACATTTCTCAGCTTTTCAGAAATCTCAAGAAAAACCTGTTCCAAAATTGCCTACAGCCTTCACCAATTTGTTTCAAAAGGCAGCAGCCAAGAAAAACTCCCCTATTGAAGTCATTGACGTGGACAAGAAAGAGAAAAAACACCCCAAGAAGTCTAAGAAATCGAAAAAGGAGGGAGCTGATGAAGGAACTGACAAGTCAAAAGACGTCAAGAGGAAAAGAGACCTCGATTCTCAAGGTTTCTGTTGTAATGAGAAATAAGAAACGAACCGTTATATTACTCAGTAATCTCCAGGGGCCTAATTGACAAAACCATCACAAGCAAAATTGCATCATCCTTGCTAGACCTTTCGCAACACACTGCAAAATAGAAACGTTTCTGCAAGAGGGTAAAAGGGTGTGGCGCCATACCCAACTGTTTTTAGCAGATATTATTTGTTTAAGTTGGCATTTTGACAAAATTAATGACGTATAATTATTGTATGATTTTCTTTACCCTAACCCTAAATCTAACCCATTTTCTTTCTGTGGGAGGCCCCCATACCCTCTGTCGACTGCAGTTGCAGCACTCACATTGTAAAATATTCAATTCCATTGTACCATACCTAAACATTTCTTTCTGGCAGAAACCCCGATTACTTATAGTCCTTCCCATTGTGGAAATGTTCTCTTACTATAGTATTTACAACTTATTTATTTCTGAGCCAATTGTTTTCTAAATTGCACACAAAAATAACTAGTGGGTTTTGTTGGGTTTTTTTGTTATTTCCAAAACACTTTTACTTTTCTTCTTACATCAAATAAAATTTTAATGTTTTAAAAAAAAACATACAAAAAAAACAATGTTTATGGAAGCTGGGAAGGACTATTGTTGGTGCAATGCAATGTGACTGACTTATTATTTTTAAAAGTATATCTTGAAAGAATATGATCTCACCAAGCTTACAAACTCTGTATTTCCCTTGAAATAAATACATATACAATGAGTATGAGATGTTTATGTTTAAAGGGAGCCAGCAGTTCCCTAAAACTAGTTTAAGGGGGAGGGGGCATTGCTTTATTTAACGACACACTCAACACATTTTATTCACGTCAGACAAATGGTTAAGGACCACACAGGTGTTGAGAGGAAACCTGCTGTCGCCACTTCATGGGCTACTCTTTCCGATTAGCAGCAAGGGATCTTTTATTTGCGCTTCCCACAGGCAGGATATTACAAACCATGGCCTTTGTTAACCAGTTATGGATCACTGGTCGATGCAAGTGGTTTACATCTACCCATTGAGCCTTGCAGAGCACTCACTCAGGGTTTGGAGAGTTGGTATCTGGATTAAAAATCCCATGTCTTGACTGGGATCTGAGCCCAGTACCTACCAGCCTGTAGACTGATGGCCTAACTACGACACTGGTCCCTAGTTGAAGGAGTGTGAATTTTACTTCTCCTTAGCATGTGGAGTTATTTAGTTTTAACAGTTTGTAATTAGCTACAGTTTGTTATCAGTTGAAAAATTGAACAGCAAGTACTAATTTACTGTTTAGAATAGTGTAGCAATTTCTGAAATAACATAGCTAATCGCGATATGAGACCATACTCGTTCCTGCTTTAGTCTTCTGTGGATGTTAGTACGAGTCCAATTGTTGATTGATTGATTGAATAAAATATTCCCTTGAAATTGTCAATATGGTAACATTTTAACTGGCTATCTATAATCTAAATTAATGGAACAATTAATCCCCGTGTTTTTGTTTTTTTCTTCTGAGCATACAAAGTCTGTTGTCAGCTATGAGTTGACAATGGCTTTTAGAGTCATGTATTGTTATTTGCTTTGAGCTCTGCACTGCAACATTGACGTTGTTGAGCTATTGCATCACTATTGTTTGAGAAAAGTTGGAGAATGTTACCCAGCTAATATCCCAAATAAAAAAAAATTGTTTCTCTTCAGGACACAGCATATTTATCCAGCTTTATTTATTGCTTTCTTTCTGAATATGTTAAAAAAAGAAGAAGATGTAATAGATAAATAAAATTGTATTAGCTAGGGGTGAATATTAGCTACATGTAGGTTTTCCTCTCCCCTTCACATTTTAATCGTCCTTTCTGCAGGGGGAAAAAATCATTAAAACAAAAATCACAAGAAAAAGCTGTCACCTTGCATGTATATTAAATTCTAATATTCTGTGTTTTTATTTTAGATGGAAGAAGTCCAAAAAAGGCCAAGAAAGACGACACACACCAGTTGTTACCGTCGAGAATTTTTGAAGACTCAAGTCAGACAGGCTCTCTGAATTTGTCTTCTACAACTCTGATATTGTTTGACGAGGTATAAATACGTAATACAAATTATAGTGTTGATGAGAAATGACTTGAAATTGTAGTTACATGGCTTCCCATTGAGGTAACTGATCGGTCAATGTTGTGCGGTTGGTGTGGAATCAATCTACGTCGGTGGGCCCATTGGGTTATTTCGTGTTCCAGCCGGTGCACCACGACTGGTATATATCAAAGGCTGTGATATGTACTACCCTGTCTGGGATGGTGCATATTGAAGATCTCTTGCTGCTAATCGAAAAGAGTAGCCCATGAAATGGCGACAGCAGGTTTCCTCTCAATATCTATGTGATACTTAACCTTTGTCTGACACCATATAACCGTAAATAAAATGTGTTGAGTGTGTCGTTTAATAAAACATTTCTTTCTTTTTCTTTCTTTTGTTTAACGACTCCATTAGAGCACATTGATATATTCAGCATCGGCTGTTGGCTGTTAAATGTGGTAATTCTGACATGCAGTCTCCATTACGGACCTTTTACATGCACTTTCCTACAGACAGCATATACCACAGCCTTTGATATACCAGTCGTACAGCACTTGTTGGGACAGGGGAAACCGACAGATTGATTCCACCGAAACAGTTCGATCCTGCTACCCAGACAAGGGTTCTAGCAACTGAACTAAATCCCCTCCCCTCTTTGTTGTTCAGTTGTGTAAATTACCTTTGCTTAACTTGTTGGACGTTTTGACAATGACTTCCGAAGTCCAAAAGTTAAATGTTATTTTGTTTAATGACACCACTAGAGCACATTGATTTGTAAATCGTCAGCTATTGGATGTCAAACATTTGGTGATTTTGACATAGTCTTAGAGAGGAAACCCAGTACATCCTTAACCATATGTCTGATGCCATATAACCATAAATAAAATGTGTTGAGTGCATCGTTAAATAAATTTTTGTTTTAATTTTTAAACTTAATGGGATGATGATGGAGCAAAAAGTGTTTTTGTTTAGAAATGTTGACAATTATAAATGACACCTTGGCTAATTAATATTCTGAGCAAATTATATCATATTTTATAATATTTCATCTTCATTTACTTCTGTAATGGAAAATTGTCCTTAAACTACAACTTGGAACAATAAAATGTCATACTCTGAATCTTGCAGAGGGGAGTTACCGTATACACTTTGCTTAAATGCTTTTTGTTCTTATTGTAGGTCGATATTTTCTTTGATGATTTTGACAAAGGATTTCTTCCTGCAGTCCAACACTTTATGTTCACTGCAAAGATCCCCATCATCTTAACAACAACAAACTCGAACTTCAGCCGTCAGCTACAGACGAGATATGAGCAGATCACATTTAAGCCTCCTTCACTGGTAAATTTTCATGGTCTGGTTATCTAGGACATGGGAGGGGGTGGGTGTTTTGTTTAGTTTTTTTTCGTTTTATGTTTAGTTTTTTGTTTCCTGTATTAGAAGATTGGGATATGACTTGCAACCTGAAAAGGTATAATGTCTGCTGACAAAACCTAATGCAAGATTTTTTTGTTTTTTTTTGTTTTTTTTAATAATTTCGCTTTGGACTAGGACACTCGACCCGACAGAGCCCTGTACATAGGTGTTGATTGTAACCAGTTGCCAATTCTGATCCTTTGTTCTAATTGGAATGTAATACCTTGATGGCTCTCTAAACCAAGAATGGTGCTATCATTAAAATTTGTTCAGTGTTTAATCTCTTGACCGGCTCAGCGACTTTTGACACATTCATATCCTAGTGGCAGTTGATTGACACTATAGTAGGACTGACTTCAGTGACTGGTGATATACTTGGGCAGACTTTCAAATCACAAACATCTGAAACACCAGCAATATTGACCACTATTTATTTCTTATTTTAAATCCTGTAGGAGATACCGATGTCTGGGTAGGCTGATCCGCTTGACGTACTGGAATTTGTTCCAGTAATAGAAATGGACAGGTGCTTCAGACTGACAAGAATGACAAAAGTCGGACTGTCAAACGCACATTGTAAAATAATAATTTCGGTCTCAGAGATCAAGAATCGATTCCAGACCAGGACAAAATGGCTTTTCCCCACCCCTGGTCTAGTGGTTCTCGTTCGTATGTAGGTAGTACAAGATATCTGTGTAAAATACTGATACGAATGGTATACTTTGCGTATATATTGAAGGTGGCTATGTGACAAACATGACTTTAATATCTTGCGTTATTTCAGCCCGACATTGTGAGCCATCTACAGACTCTTTGTCTGGCAGACAACCTGAGGTCTGATTATCACGACATTGTGGGTCTGGTCCGGTTTTATGATGGAGATATCCGCAGGTGTATGCTAGCCCTACAGTGGTGGGTGGACTCGGGAGGAGACCGGAATGGCGAGCAGTGGCCAATCTCTACCAGTGTGAAGACCAGCAAACAAGATACAACACTGTCGGATATTGCACTGGGAGATTCACAGGACACACAAGGTATATATCAGATTTTAGCTATCTGTCCACTTTGTGTGAAGGCTTTTTGTGAGTGTCAATTTATGCAGTTGCTAGTACGGATTTGTATTCTATATAATCGCCGCTACATGGTCCTGTCAAAAAATAATGTAGCCATGCCAGAATGTATTCCACATCTGACAAATGGACACAGTCTTGTTATTTCATTGTCTGGGATTTTAGCTGTGTGTGTGTCTCTGTGTGTGTGCATGTCTGTGTGTGCGTAAGTGGACACACAGTTTAAACTCTGCCATCAAAACAATGGATATTGCAGGGCTTCTAGATTATGGTAGCCCCACTCCCATGGCTAGTGATATTCAATGTTGGGCTAGTAAGTAACTATCATTCCCATGTCTGACGGCTAGTGAATATTTTTGGGTTAGATGTTGCACATTTTATAAATATGAATATCCTGCCTCCACCCCAACCCTCCATTGTTCATGTTTGGAGGCTCTTTCTCCCTTTTTAGGAGACATATCTGATTATTACTATTATTTAGTAAAATTGTATTAACTTAAAATAAAGTAGGGCTAGTGAATTTTTAATTGTGACTAGTAGGCCGTTTTTAATCACTGACTCCATTGCTAGTGGATTTTATAAAAATTCTCAAAGCCCTGATATTGTCAGGTTTTATGATGAACCATTCGGCATCACCAGTCCAGGGAGATTGCTATATAACCAAATGTGAAATGGTAAGGGCTTACCAAAATTTTGAAAAGAAAATGTCTGGAGCAGTGATTCGGGGTCATAAATTAAGTGTTTGATAGGCACCATAGGTCTGGTACTGTTACGTCTGAATTGGCAATGCGTTTAAATTAAACATTCAAACTGGAGTGATGGGTTAAATTATGTTTATATATCTGTCACTTTTAAACAATATGGGATATATATTAGGTGCATAAATTTGGTATCATTTTGGTAGATTTTTTTTATAGTGAGGTTGAAAATAAAGTAAAGAGATTTTATTCAATGATTCTTGTTTAGTATTCGAGTTCAGAATAACTAAACATCATTAATTTTTCAATTTCTTTTAGAAGAATCCCCGGTACATCTGACTGGTTTTGATGAAGATGAATCGGAGTTTGACACCATAAAACGATCGTCGAAGGGTAACCGCAGTAGGATTATTTACGATGATGACGCCAACTGCAACCCTTTTCCTGTTTCTCTGACAGCCAGTGAAAAGAGTGGAGAAGATCTTCCCAAGGTACACAGGATCAAGGTGGAGAGGTTGCTAGGAGCACTGACCACAGAGTCGGAACTTCAAGATAGTGTGTGTCGGTACTTGCAGGTAAGATATATGTAAATATATAACATAAGTGACCCTTTAGAGCAAAGTCACAGAGTGCTACTAGTGGATTATCGCTTGTCATATGATCTTATTGAATATACATATGTATTGTTTTCCTTGAATAGATATTTATATCATCACTTTCATTTGAAAGTTTTGTGTTGTAATTGTATTAAATTAACAAAAAGTATGTGTATATTGTGGAATATAAGCTTTAAAAAAATAAAAAATTGATTTGATTTTAATCATAAGCATCATGTTCACTGGGATAGTTCCAACAAATAGATAATTTTGCCTTTAGTAACTATTTATTATTATCCACATGGTTCAACATAACCTAGTTAATAATAATCATACAAAGCACAAATGTAATAACAAGTGTAATGATGTAATTTTGGGAAGCGATGTCATAACATGACCTTGCTTCTCCAGTCCTAGCTCAGACTGTGCATTTAAAATATGACGCCATTTTGTCGTCTTCTAGTTGTGGCCGACATATTTTGAGTTGGGTCTTGTTATTAATAAAGAAAACAATAATAATAATATGGATAATAAAGAAATTATTCCACTCACGTGCGAGTCGTACTGATTTTACGAAATGTATTACCCTCCCTCTCGCTCTTGCTCCGACAGTACAAGAATATATCTGTTTCTTTACTTATACATGAAAGTAAACACAAGCACCAACATATTTACATCGTTTCCATAATCTAAATTCAACATTTTTATAGTCGATTATGATATCATGGTGCATACGATCTTGAAAAGTCCTTGAATTTTGATTGAGGGCCTGGAAAGTCCTGGAAAATGACACAAGGCCTTGAAAAGTACTTGAATTTACATAAAAATCTATTCAGAGAAATTATTAAAATGCATTAAATCATAACTGGGATAAATTCTGTTTGAAATTCAAGATTTATAAAATCATATTCAATCGTTTGCATCGAGTGTATCAGTTGTATTATCGGAAATGTCAGTCATGTTACCAGATCGATTGTTTCGTCACATTTCGTGAAATCTAGAGCATTTCGTCAATTTCCGTAAAATCCGTTTATTTTCGTCAAACAGATCTGCGCACAAAATATGCGCAATAGCAGCCATGTGACGAGAAATGGCGGATGTTCTAGTTAGGTTAAACATTGTTTGGTTTCTATATTTGGTTTTGAAGGATTACTCATTCAGGCGACACGGGTCACTAACATATGCAAATATGCCAGGTAACAAATGTCAATGAAAAACATTGACTTGGGTAAAATGAGCAAGGCAGCCTAAAAAAGTCACTCAAAGGGATAAAGTTTCATTATATAAAAGTGCTGATGAGTTGGCTGTTAGGGCAGAGACAGAAGGCAACTTGACACACATAAGTCATTCCAACACCTTGAGAAAAACTGGAAAAGAAAAAGAGGACCTTGCAAAAAGAATTTCAGATTTGATCACACTAAAATAAAAGCCCTTAAAGACTGTTAGTTTCCAGTAATAAAAGCTGTCGTTTGTAAGTCATGGCTTCTGTTTTTAATTTATGATAGCCCATTCCCATGGCTAATTTCCAACATTAAGTACATGTACATTGCCTACTGAAATATGTTTTCAATGGTTATTACAACATGTACTGTAGTATTAAAAGTACTTATGCTTAATAAGGGTTTGTGGCTTTCTTTAACCACGTCTTCAGCCCTAGTGAGTGGAATTGTTAGGAGCTAATACAGCTTGTTCTGAATGTAATACAGAGTTTGATAAATCTACTAGCCATCGGTCCTGACAGTGAATATTTGGTCGGGGCTAGTGTACATTTGTGTAAATACTGCAATACCAAAGCTTTTGTGGGGAGCTGGTGACTAGTTCAAACACTTATTAAATACTTTAAGGAGTCCTTGAATAATGAGAAATGGACCTTAGAAAGTCCTTGAAAAGTCCTTGATTTTTTTTTCAAAAATCCTGTACGAACCATGGATATAGAGAAAACCAAACGGATCAATTGATGTGTTTTTTATCATAATCAGTCATGGTCATATTACAATACATATTTCTGTTTGTTTTCTTTCAGGGATCCGACGTGGAGTCGTTGTGTCTTACACTGCAGAATCTTAGATCTTCAAACATCGACGTACTTTACGACAACATTCTGCATTTCCTCCCTTTACCCAAAACACCCCTCGAGCCCTGGGCTAAAGATCGACCAAAAACAACCCATCCTGGTAAGAAGTTTAAGAGAATAAACAGTGATATTTTCGACAACGAAGAATCCCTGGACAGTGTTGCTGAATCGGAAGATGAAACCATCCAAGAACCACAATTGTGTACCATGACCAAAGATGAAAAGGTTTTGAATTTAAAATCCTTGACTTCTTTTTCCGATTTCTATGAAACGATGTGTTTTATTGACACTCTGGAAGCTGTCAGTGCTAGGAGTGACTTGGACAGTCCTGTGATTGCTGACTCCAGCAGAGGAAGTTTGTGTTATGGAATGAACGCATCTGTGGTCCAACACGAACACTCGCAGTGGTGTACCCACTCGCTGAGTCACGAGATACAGTCCGAGTTACAACTACAAAGTGCGAGGTCATTTTGTAATAGTATTGACAATGGTATCACGGAGTATAAGAAAGTTTCTGGAATGCCAGACATTCCAGATTTCGTGCATCTTCCAGTTGAAAATGGCAGAACTCGGTTAAGAATTCAAAAAGGTTGTGGACCAAGGTAAGTTTTTGGGGTTTTTTTTGCATTTTATCTTTGTGGAAAGTTAGTGCTTACAAGGGGGTATTGTTTAGATATTGCTTGTATGCCCTTTAAAATTACTCTAATATTGTTATAAAAACTAATTTTTAGTATCAATATTAGATTTGTGCAATTTTTTTTATTTTATTTTTTTTATTTAAATTTAAATATCAACTCTTTCACTTGTAAGTTATTCAAGTCCAAAGTGGTTCACAGGGTTAAATGGGTTAAATTCAGATTGCATGACAGAATGTTCGATGTATTCATTTCTTCATCGTGTTTTGTTGCTTTCCATTCGATTTTCTTAGTTATCATTCCTTTAATATTTGCTGTTAATTATGGATGTGGGTGATTATTTTGTCCTTGTTATTTTCAGGATGAACGGTGCAGGGCGGAGAGCCAGGGAAAACGTCACCTCAGTACTTCCCCTGTCTTCGTATTGCCAGCCTCGAGTGGTCTCTCTCGACTACCTGCCTACGTTACGCACCATCACTAAAGTGGAGCAGCTCAGACAAGTGGCAAAAGCCAAACGAAGGTAATTCTATCTAGGAGTACTTAACACACATACCTAGGTTTTTAACTGTAAAAAACTAAAACATTAATACACCAGGGTTTTGTTCCACAAAGTTATCTTAGAGCCAAGATCACCTTAAGTGGTTATACAGTTACGTTGATCTCAGTGCTAAGATAGCTTCGTGGAATGGGGCCCATAGTTTATGAGTTTTGGACTACTTCATTGATTATTTATTTTTTAATAGTTTACAGGGGTTAATTTTCAGGCATTTAAAAAAGGTAAAGAATGTTTGTTTAGATTACCAGAAGGTTACCACATGTCAATAAAACAAACAAAAATGGTAATTCGTTCTTCATTAATTCCTACAGAACAAAAACTACTCTATCAATTTTGATGACTTTTAGATACACATAACAAGTATCAGTACAATGAGAATAGTGATATTAACGAAAAACAAAGTTCCGGTGTGTCTTCTAATGGCTTTTATAGCACACAGTACACACATGTAATAAAAATGGGAATTGTACAACTTGATAAATGTGTCGTTATCCGGCCTGGGTTGCAGCATTTGGTAACCTGTACACAGGTTACTAGATAGTATATATATATATATATATATATATATACATTTGTACTTACTTTGATGCCTGATTTTAGTAATAAGAGGGGGAGTAAATCATGGAACCATGTAAATATCCGGTTTTGAAGAAATCTGTTATACAAAGATTTCACTGTATGTTTAAAAATATACATTGATATTTTCAAAAATACAAATTACACAGGGGTGCAGAAATGGAAAATATTTCACTAGCCCGCCGGACCAGTAATAATTAAAATGTACTAGCCCGCCAGAATTTCTACTAGTCCACTAGCTTGTAGGACACTGTTTATTTTAATAACAATGCTAAAACTACTAAAAAGAACCAAAATTAAAGTAAAGCTAGATCACCATTAAACAATGTCTTTATTATTAAAATTATTTGGTAAACAATTGAAGACTGTTCGAAATTGTGGCATGGCTGATGCTGAGTTCCGGATTTGCCACAAGAAAAACTATTTACTTAAGAAGTCAGTCCGAAAAACAAAACAACAATCGTCCGTCGGACTGGCAGAATCATTTTTCAACTCGTCCGTCAGAGCTTTAACTCGCATGTGGCGAGCGGGCGAGTACTTTCTGCACCCCTGTTACATATCAATTATTAAATTACTATCACGTGTCATACTTTATACACTTGTCAAGGTAATGAAAACTGCAACTGTAAAAAGAGAAAATGTGAAAGGCCGTAAGAGGATGCCACTGGTTTACCATTTAAATAACAAAAAAGGTTTATTATCATTATTAAAATTTTGGCTGTGATTTAATTTTATTCTGACATACAATTTTTAAAGTGTGTGTGGTTTATTTTTCAGATTTCACCACTATTTTGACCACATTGGCCTGACACTGAAGGAGTCCACCTTGAATGTGTTTCTGTCTACTTACTAACATATTGTCTCAGTGTCTCGCGGTGCTTTTAAAACATGTTTATTTTATTACGGAATTGACTTCACTGCACAAATAGACTGCAAAATGGGAAGATGTTGAACTCAAAGCATTTTACTTATCGGTATTGACAGTCCATGAGTCTGTCATATGACCTTACATCAGTGCCTTCATTGTTTTAGTATGTCTAAATATTTTGAAGCTATTTTTTAAATGTATATTTGTACATTGGACAAAAGCTGTGTATTAGCTAAAAACACTTTCGTCAATTTATTATCAAATCACTGTGGTGTATTTTATTTCTTCTTTCAAATACACAAGCTTTCAATGGCTGTAAAATGTATTTCGATCATTCATTTGCTTTGATATTTATTGTAGGGAATTATCATGTTGTCTTTTTATGTCATGACCATTCTTGGCCTGGCCATTAGGGCTGGGTAGTATATCGTTTGGACAAATTTCAAAATACTGAAATTTCGGTACTGAAAAATGTTTCCTGCCATTTAGTAAAGCACTAACAGTATATCTATCAAACGCAAATGGGTTGGGTATAAATCTGATGGTGGTCTTTTGTATGGAATTTAATTTTATTTAGATGAAATTAGTGGGTGAGCCTTAACTCGGGCATGCATTTAAATTCAAATATACTGAAAATACTGCTCAATGTCAGTATCAGTATTGTGTTAACACTAAATACTGTACCGATACCAGAGGTAAATTGCCCTCAAAATACCGATAACGATATCAAACTTCAATACTGCCCAGCTCTACTAGCCATGTTTCTTGGTTATCATATTATATACAAGTATTGTCTTCGTGGCCTCACGCTCATGTGATGGGATTAGTTGTCTTGCAGTGGGAACCAGCTTCTCATTGTTCTCGGATTAGTTTGTATTAAAAATAGTGAACCGTAGTCATCATGTTGATCATATGTATCATTGCTATGTATACATTTTTGGAAGTGGTATTTGTTAATATGTCAAAAATCAATCTACGTTTTTAGCTACAGTATTTATTTGCTCTATTTATCTCGATGAAAATAGAATGTTTAAACAGTGAATCGTACGATATTAATTTTGCTCAGTGCATGTTAATGTGGATTTTCTCTTCCAAATGATGTTTTATTTATTTATTTATTTTTATTAATTTTAATTCTTTTTCATGTTTTGTTTTATGTTCTCTTTGATGTGGTGTGTTTATCATTTAAGAAAATATTGATAGATCTCTGATAATAAACAAGTTACCAGTAATTATCAGATAATGTTCCGAGTGAAATTAATTTCACTTGTCACAAGCCTTAACAAGTGACAAATGAACATAGTTTCATGAGGGATGTAAATTCGATTACTGGTTATTCTATTTATTAACTCAGCTAGTTTTCTCTAAAAATATCTTGTCCTTTTTTTCCTTCTTTTTTTCCCCCATTTCCTTTTTACGGTCAATTAAGTATTCATAAAGAGGGAAAATAATCCATGTTTTCACCAATTTTCAGTATCTATATATGGATATAAAAATATTGTTAACAACATCACACCTATGTTGGGGTATTGATATATCTTCGTATTTTATTGATCACAAATAATTTCAAAGATCAAAATTATATTTATTCTGTTTCAAATACTAATGAATTATTGTATTAAAATAACAAAAAAACAAACATTCTGACATTAAACATATCTTGGAAGTTGGAAGAAATATAAAAATAACATTTACACATCTTGGAAGAATTCAAATATTTGATATTGATTTTTATTGATGAAGTATATTTTTAAAAGTACTAATGTATATACTTTTGTTTCCTGTATAGTATTCTGTAGTAAGCAAATTTGTACATTTATTTTCAGTTGTGAATATTCTTAATTTATTTGTGTATTATTTTCATTTTAATAAAAAAAATGTTTTATGTGCTATGATCAGAACTTTCTAAAAGTCATTATCGCTCATAGGACCGAATTTACGAAGCCTGTTTATGTCTTACACACATACTACATACATTTACAATGCTTAAACATCTGCAGTTAAGAAAATCAGGCTTCATGAATTAAGTACATAGTGGGGTTTATTATGCTGTGCATGTACACATAATCATTACATAACCTGAAAAGTTGGGAGGTATCTTTTTAGGCTGCAGTTATGTATGCAGGGCTTGAATATAACTGGCCAATTCAACCCTCGAAATTTGCGGCGGCAATCGGCAATGCTATCGCAAAAGATATCCCAAAATTGATATGCGATAGCATTTCATTGTCATCGCAAATCTGAAGGCATTTTTCTCTGAACTCTCTCCTAGAAAAAAAGCATTTATAATTGAATGTCGCCCAATGTTTCTTCAATTAATATAAATTAGTTTATTCCAGTATAGAAGCTTATGAAAGTGAAGTTGAGATGTCATGTTTTAGCATATATTTTTTACTGCAGCAGACAGGGCCGTACCCTCCGGGGGGGGCAGAGTTGCCCCCCCTGAGAATCTTGTTTTTTTTTTGTTTTTTTCAATATGTTAAGGTCAAGGTTTAATCTTTATAGTATGTTAAAAATTATTTATAAAATTTAGTGCCCCCCCCCCATGGATTTTGGTCAGGGTACGGCCCTGGCAGATCATATATCAATAATTTTGACAGCATTAATCTTTTCTTTAAAATTGCCACCGTAGTACCGTAGCAAACTTGTCTGAATTTCAAGGGCTGCTAATTAGCTGCATTGTCCTAATTAAATGCCACAATGCTCTAAAACATTAACACAATCTCCTGGCCAAACTGTCTGTGCCTTATTTTGTTTGTTAGTAACTGGTCATCATATTTTAACACAACTCCCGAATGTTGTTTTATTAAAACGTGAAACCGTTCACATTTATTTAAATTTGAACGGGTGCTATATTAAGACAAATTGGTAGAAGTTAGGCGGGCAGCATAGCTCAGTGGTACAGTGCCCGCCTGATGCGCGGTCGGTCTAGAATCGATCCCCGTCCGCTAACCACTGGGGTTTTTCTCGACATAACCATATATCTGACGCCGATATAACCGTAATTATAATGTGTTGAGTGCGTCATTAAAAAAATAAAATAATAATAATAATAAATGGTAGAAGTGTGCCTTGTTTTCTGGCCAAAATGCCACCAAAAGATATCTCCACTGCTCTATGCCAAATAACCGTGCTTTTTAAATACAAGGCATGATACACTCATAGAGTGCATAAGTACTTAGACCCTACCCTGTATGTACCTACAAAACGGGCTGACCCCCAAACCTTTTTTCAGTGTATTGTTATTTTCATTTTTTTTTTTAATTAATGTGGCTAAAAAAAAATAGAAAGTACACTGTGACACAACATTCTCTGGACTAGAAACACCTGCAGAAAATTACCACAATAAAAAAACTAATATTTCCATTATGGTTAAACAAAATATTATTTATTTGTTCCGATAACGTAACTGTCCTTAAAAAATAACAAATTGCTGATGGACTGTCTCAGATGATATCATGAAAAAGCAGATTGTTTTCGTTTAACTTTTGCACAATATTCAATTAAAAATAAATTGCGTTTCAGTTTGCACTTTCGCTAAATATAAAATATCTCAGTCTTTAGAGAATAGTTTATAAAGAATTTCAGCTTACCTACCATAATTTTTCTAGTTTATGTAATCGGAACCACGAATTATTCTATTTGGCCTAACATGTTTCCAACTTTGCATTCAACAGGCAAAATACTTATTCATAAATGTACCAGTGGTGGTGATGCTCTCTTCATTTGACTGAAAGTTAATACTTAAGAATTAAAGGTTATAAGTTTTGACATTCATGGAAGTATGAACCACAGAACTGCTATACACCCTGTGAACTGATTCATATATAGATGTGTAAAGTATTTTTGTGCTTCATACTTCTATAATGTCAAAAATCTATTTTTTTTTTTTTTTAAATTCTTAGTGTATTAATTTTTATTATTTATATTCAATTTATTTTCAGTTTCCAAAGTATATTTTATTTAAAAAAAAACATAAAGTGCTGCAGATAATTTAAAAAAAAACAACTTCTGTGACGATCTTCACGCCATTGCCGATTGTTGTAGTAAATTGCAGGAGTTGTCTCATGAAGGTGAATGTAGTGGGGTTTTTTCTGTTTTCTTTTAGGCCACAATGAATCGTATTTACCATTTTGTAGTTGAAAAGTTATCTGGAAAGTAACTTGCAACATTAATATTATTTTATGTATGTACATTATGAAAGAAGAATATCACAAATTTTTATATTTGTGTTTGAATTTTAAAATGAAAAGTGCTGCTTAAAAAACAATTATAATTGGAATATTTAACTTATTGCTTTGATCAAATCTGTTATTCATTTACTGTTCAACTGTGTAATACATTATGCCTCATAATTGGTTTTCAAAATAAAGCATTTTATTATAATACTTTTTGATTATAAAGTATGATATCTCTGTATTCTTTATTCTACCAACATTTAAAATATTTTTTAAGTGTACACTTTGTGTGTTAACATGTTTGTTTTCCATTATGATGCTAACCACTTGCTCTCCGTTTAGTCTTAACAAATGAGGGCACTACATTAAGATTTATTTAAAGAAACAAATGTTTTACTCAAATACATTTTTGTCTGGTTATATGTCATCAGACATAGATTTAAGGACCACATAGATAACGCAAGAAAAATCTCTGTCACCACTTTGTGTGCTAGTCTTTTTTTATTAACGGACAGGATAGTACATACCATGGCTTTTGTTATACCAGTTGTGTAACATCTACTTGTTTGTTCTCCATTGTGCTTGTCCCAAACAAATGTTTTCATGTAAGGAGCCAAGAAATATTTTAATTTGTGTGTCTCAAGGCAACAAAAACTCCGCTTAATAGCGGCTTATTAAAACAATTGTCAAACACTGTAGTGTTACATTCATGTGTAAATGGTTACTGTGATGCTGTGGTTTTCACTTAACTTGTTAATTAAGTTGGATAAGATACTGGATCAGTTTACTTTCCTAGCAAGTAAACTACCTTAGTGGACCCATTGTCTAATTAGGTTTTTTTCCCCCATTCTGACCAGTGCTCCTTATCTAATATATCAAATTTTGTGGTATGTGCTGTTCTGTCAGTGGTAAAATAAAGTTTGTTTTATTTAACGCCACTAGAGCACATTTATTTTTTGTTTATCTTATCAGCTACTGGATGTCAAACATGGTCATTCTGACACTGTTTTTTAGTCACACAGGCTACTCTTTTATGACAGGCAGCAAGAGATCTTTTATTTGCACTTCCCACAGGCAGAATAGCACAAACCATGGCCTTTGTTGAACCAGTTATGGATCACTGGTCGGTGCAAGTGGTTTTACACCTTCCCATTAAGCCTTGCAGAGCACTCACTCAGGGTTTGGAGTCGGTATCTGGATTGAAAATCCCATGCCTCGACTGGGATCCGAACCCAGTACGTACAAGTTGGTAGACCGATGGCCTAACCACGACACCATCGAGGGAAAGTCTGCATAAAATATCTCTTGCTGCTAATAAAACAGCATTGTATGTTTTCTCATAGACTACTTGTGGGTTTGATAGACAAAAACTCTTAAATGATCTTAAGTGAGTAGACAAGAATTATTGGGTATTTAACAGTGTTAATAAACATGAAATTGTCTGAGAGACCAAACCGGCAGGCACTGCTTGGCCTCCTCTTGCTAACAACAAGGGATACTGACAGCTGTGGGCTATTCTTAATATGATGGGTTTTGTCTGTGTCGCAGAATAAAGACATCTTATGCAAACACCTGGTGTAATCACTGTTTTGACAGTGATTCATGTGTGCATGCCGTAACAACTTTCAGTGGAGTGTAATCAGTTCAGTCGTACAGATATCAGTATATCTACATTTGGTCACTATTAAAGTTTTATTCAGGTGAGTAGGTAATCCAAGGCTAATAATACATGACTACGTTCGATTTGGACTAGTGAGTAGGATAAACTTTAATTATTAATAATGTATTACATATACTGAACTCCATCGAAAATACACCACCTAATTTTCAGTTGTTATCGTATGTGCAAGGCTGAGGGCGGGATGTTGCCCGAGGTAAAGTGCTTACCTGATGCGCAGTCAGTTTAGGATCTATCCCAGTTTGTGGGATCATGTGGCTATTTTTTTTGCTCAGGCCAGTACACCACAACTGGTATACTAAATGCCAGACTTGCCCTAATATGTACCGACCCTGAAATGTTTTGAAGCACAAAAATCTAAAAACCTTTTTTAATGATCCCTAAATTTTTGCAATCTAGCATAGGCCGATTACGGTTTCTCAGTTTGATACGGATTTAAAAAACAACAAAAACAAACAAATTCTACGTATCTTATTTTGTTTTAATTTTCTTTTAGGCCTAATGGGAGAAATGTAGCGGCTTTTCTCTCGAAGACTGTCAAAAATTACTAACATCCAATGACTTATAGTTAAAATCAGTGTGCTCTAGTGATGTCGTTAAACAAAACCTATTTGTGTGTGTGTAAGGTTGCTATAAACGATAATCCCCAACCCCAGTATACAGCTGTTGGGTTATTGTCTACCAGATTACATCCAAGGCTTTAGTAACTTATTGTGATCCGTTTTAGTAGTGCATAAACTTTTTCACATAGTATACTTCTTCCAACAAGATTTTGTGTTAAGTATCCTTGGCACATGGAGGAACAAATTTGTCAATTCTGTCATTCTGATCTCCCCCTCGGAGGCCTGGGGGTGGGACTTAAATTGAAAATTTAACCAATTAAAAACAATCTATACTCACGGGAAAAAAAGTTCCTGTGCATCGTTAAAATTACAGTGAAACGTATATTTATAAAATTGTAATATGTATATTGTGTTTTACATAGATGTACTATTTATCTGTTAAAAGTACAGTGATCCCCTACTGTCTTCTGAACCTGAAATACGGTCTACACAATGCTTGGTGGGCCGTCGGTGACGATGTAAAAGAACAACGCACGGACGTCATGTCATGGTCGTACTTTATGTTCACCTAATCGGTTGTGTACAGTTCTTTCACTGATTGGCCTTAACACAGGGATGTATTGGGATGTTAAACTTGTCATTTCCAAATAATTCCACACGTGTACCCGCTTGATATTGACGATTGATTAACGTAACGTCACATGTCGACTCCCTAAACATGTAAAATCACTAGTATTCCTAAACTGTCAAGAACATCTCCGCAGACACTGCATAGTTTTCTGATAAACACCAATGAACACCAAAATGACTAGCAACAACGTTAGTGCCATTCTAACTGCAATCATACCCATCTTTCGAAGACGTTAATTTTCTTGGAGGCATGGCATCACACTGACGACGATCAGATGCCAACAAAAGTATTTTTCTGAGTGATCAAAATCCATACAATACTGTCAATAGTTTTAGAGTCTAATGCTAAAAAAAAAAATGACGTCAAAGAGGAGCACGTGACCAAGAATGCTAGTAATACAACTTATGATAACAAAGCATGAATAGCTCATGCATTTGATTGGGAATAACGGGCAGCATAGCCCAGTGGTACAGTGCCCGCCTGATGCGCGGTCGGTCTAGGATCGATCCCCGTCAGCTAACCATGGGTTTTTTTTCTCTCGACATAATCATATGTCCGACGCCGATATAACCGTAATTTAATGTGTTGAGTGCGTCGTTAAATAAAACACCATTTTTTTTTTTTTTTTTAAATTGATTGGGAACCGCTGGAATATGGAAGGAAGTGGTTACACGTTCATTTACTGAACTTTTTTTATGACCAGTAAATTATATTCTATATGCAATTATTTTGTGTACAGGAACTTTTTTCCGCGAGTATATATCTTCTCTACTTCCAGAAATGTTATAACCAAATAGTCTTTATATATTTATAGATCAATATATCGTTGATCTAATTTGTGAATGTCACTGAATGTCGGGGAGGGGCTGAAATTGTTATCGTTATTTAAAGAATTTGAACTAATTTCTTCAGCCATGGGCATCATGCATTCCATGATGGATGTAGCCCAGTGGTAAAGCACGCTGTCGGTCTGGGATCGATTCTCGTCGGTGGGCCCATTGGGCTATTTTTCGTTCTAGCGAGTGCATCACGACTGATACATCAAAGTCCGTGGTATGTATTACCCTGTCTGTGGGATAGTGCATATAAAAGATCCCTTACTGCTAATCAAAAAGAGTAGCCCATGAAGTGGCTGCAGCGGGTTTTCTCTCTCAATATATGTGGTCATTAGCCATAGGTCTGACGCCATATAACCGTAACTAAAAGGTGCTGAGTGCGTCGGTGAATAATACATTCATTCTTTTTTCTTTGCATTCGATTAGTAGTAGATGGGATCAACAATTTACTCAAGTGATCGTTTAGGCTATTAGGCTTGTTAATTATTAAAAAGTCATAATGACAGCAATAGAAAAATAAGTATCGTACTGTCATATAAATTCGAACATCATATGTTTTCGAACAGCTCATTTATACGCGGTTTTTCACGTGCATATTGAAGGTATAACGTCAACAAACATCACATACTGACAACAAGAGTTCATGCATCGTTCGCAACAAAAATGTTGTGTATAAAACTTCCTGGTGTAAGTATGGCAATTAATTTATTGAACAATAGTGGTAATGAATCACTGTCCAAGTTTTGGGTACATACCATCATGAAAAACAAACGTAGCACTTTACTTCATCGGTTATATCTGCACTCGATGTGCCGTCTGCTTTCTTTATACCTATACTGAATACGTCATTCACTGTAAAGGTAAATACATCTGATTCTTTAAGAAACATATGGAAGCCTGTTTAGACCATTTCTTATTAACATCTGCCAGACTTAACAATATTCATTTTATGAAGGAAAGTGTTTCTTTTCCTTTTTTTAAGACTACTTCTTGCACTGAGATATCTAGATACCGTCAATACACCCAAGAAAATCTTTCTACGCCATATTCTGCTGTAATACACAATCGCAAGGACATCCGCAAGGCTGCTAAAAGGTTTTCAATCCCAGTTACAACACTGTATGACCGCTGTAGAGGGAGATTGACGTGTCACGTAGCAAATCTGGACCTCGGACATTTGTATCTGAGGACGAAGAAGCTTAACTTCTTGCTCACAGCCAAAACGTCATACCATACATACACAATATTGTGCTGCTACGAATCGGTGTTTATTTATAGAAACTATCACGTGTTCAAAAACATATGACGTAACTTCTTCACAGTATATCCACACACGATGTCGGAAAAACGTTTCTGCTGGAACCAGTATTGTGTTTAACATCTATAATGCTGTCTGTTTCGTGTATTATATTCCAATGAACAGTTAAAGGAAACATGACACGTGACCTATATTTGGCACCAACCATGTACAATTAATTATAAATTGAACAGAGGCGTAGGAAGGTGCCAAAAAGTGAGGGGGCACACTTATATAATAATAATAATA
>JAECMU010146318.1:3862-14226 GCA_016106625.1 Dracogyra subfuscus | reverse complement strand
GAAAATGAAAAAAAAAAAATCAATCTGGTTAAAATTAGCTCTACTGGGTCTACCCTGGTAGATCTAACAGCAATGAATGGACTTCCATGTCCAGATGACATTTCATCTATAAATAACAATTTTAAATATCGGCCAATTACACTTCACAGTTTATAGTGTTATTCGGGAGCAAACAAATTCTAAAAATATCGGGTGAGACTATTTATGTTTCAACATTTAAAAAAACAGGGGCAAAAGTGCAGTAATAAACTCTGGATTGTATACTAGTACATGTGTATAAACAGATTTTATGGCTATACCATCACATAATAATTCAATAATAAAATATGACACATACCAATAGTGTTCTCACCATGATGGACATCAACACCAAATCATAAAATACAAATAAATAATCCAAACAGTTTTTCCATAATTCAAAACTACATGTAGTTCCTATTTTACATAGATCTGTCAACAAAATATGAGTTTAAATTGAAACTAAAGCATCTGAATTGATACAAGGTACTTAAACTGCTTTAGATTAAATTGCAACAAACAGCATGCATGTGTATATGTGTAACATGACATGTACGGATCTCACTAGTACACCACAAAGATCTCCAAGAGTGACAGGAAATAGTGCTCTTCAGTAAGAGGAAGGAAATCACTGGTTTAATACTGACTATAAAGTTATGCATAACAGATGTACAAAAGGAAACTGTCAGGGTATCTTCATAATAATACTGGGAAAACATTTTGAAACATGAACACATTTCATCATGGCACCATTGAAAGGCAAGTGTATTCTTTTGATTAATTGAAATTGCTGTGTTATCAGTATTTATACATATCATTATGCAGGGTTCTCACGGACCCGGAGTCCCGGGTCCCTGACGCAGCGATCACGGATGGGATGCACAATATTGCATAAACGTGCGTCCCTGTGGACGCAGTATATTTTTATTTTTTATTTAACTTCAATACGATGTTTTTTTAAACATCTAAATTTACTGTAAAGTAAAGCGGCAAAATAATAGACTGGTCACGTGGACATGCAAACAGCGCTTATTTACACCGTGAGGCGGATCAACTGAACAAAACTGGTTGCATATGGTTGCTTCTAAAACTCACATTGCATCGCATTTTTTTTTCTCGTATTATTAGTGAATATATATTAGTTACCAGGTATTTGTTTTATATTTTATCACACATTTTAATAAAATAAAATAAAATTATTATTACTACTACATAAAACCATTTAAATGTCAATGTTTTTGTGTTGTCAGATGTTATACAATTCACTTGATATTTTATTGGATATATCAATTCATGGACTCTCCAACATTCCTAATGGACTCTCAAAATATAAGGTCACGAGTCCATGGACTCAAGATTTTTGTATTCATGAATGAGAACCCTGATTATGGCAGTCATATGTGTGCAATAAATGCCTGAACATCATGTCATTAAAAGAATATTATTATTAAGAGTTACTTGAATGTTTTGTTAGTTTACCTCTAAAGCTATTGTTACACATTTAGATTGTAATGGAATATAACATTTTACTAGTTATATAGTCAAGTCATTAGTATAAACCTGCAAGTCATTTCAGTGAGATAAAAACTTTATAAATCAGGGTTCATATAGCCTTAAAGACCAAACAAATTCAAAAATTTTTACCTGCCATTTTCAAAGACTTTTACACTGCGGTCAAAGACAATAGAATGCCATAAAAATACCAAATCAGTTTGTCCATGCATTACCGATTAAACCTTGTAATTGGAAAATACTAAGTAGATTAAGCTGTAAACGATATCATCATCGCTTTGGCTATGATTTGTAATAATTTAAAGACTTAATTAAAGACTTCTAGGAATTTAAAGAACGCGGTACAAACCCTGTAAATAAGACCTTTTACAATTTTAGTTTTTATTCAGCTTGTTAAACCAATGTTCGGAAACCATCCCAACATGCATGTGGTGTATATGACAGGTGGTTGGTCCTTGGTACATTAACTGAAGACAAAAACACTTCATCATAAATGTTTTGAGATGAAAGAGTCATTAAGGTATGCAATTTCTGTGAATGTAATTAATGGAAAATCATGTACATCAAATTGCATGAATTTAGGATGTGGCAGTCTTTAATGTAAGATTAGTTTCTTTCCTTTTAATGATCACAATATCGATTATGACAATCAGCACATCAAAACTAGTCAATCACTTCATGGCTATATATATATATACCAGAAATACATGCACCATAACTGAAACAGGTGGCATTTTCATAAATTTGACTTGGCTGCAATCTAATAACTGAAACATTTCATTTTGATAATGTTTGATTTGGCTGCAATCAAATTATAGTCTATCACAGCAGTTACTATGGTAAAAAAAAGAAGAAACATTTGACAAGTAATTACAGCTATGTTAACACCATCTGGGTTTGACAGCATTATTGAAAGTGGAATTAAAATATTCTGCCAACGAGAAGAATAAAAATCAAATTATATTTTAAGAATTTTTTTGTGTAAAAACATCTTGATTTAAAAAATATACCAATATACTAACATTGCATGCATCATCTATATCCTGAAATACATTCATTATAATGTAATATAATATGTTACTTGTACACATAATATTGTTATCGATTATTGTCACCAGCAAACTGGATCAATCTTCATGCTCAATAGAAGGCCACCTGTTGTATTTAACGCGTTGAATAATTCTAATATCCAAATATGCTGAAAATGTCATTATATTTCTCAGGATAATCAACAGGGCACATTCTAGATCAGCTATTAAGGGCTTGCCCTTGACAACTACCGAGTCAGGCCATAAATCTGACTTCATTTGCTACAGCAGTCAATTCTATTGAGCAACCAACTCTCTTTAAGAGTCTGTCTTGCTTTTCTCCTTAGTCATCCATTATATACCAAACTCTCATCTCACCCTGCGCTATCTTTATTTGCCAAAAGCAATCTTTCCTTTTTTTCATAGCAGGACATACATGTATCTCTTATGACCTACTCTCTCTAAACAATAATAGCAAGCCATATTCTACTTCCCCTTTCAAGTTCTGCATATAAGCTTCTATCAAAAAGCAATTTGCCCATGTCACAATGATACTACAGCCTGATATACCAGTTGTGGGTTCATACCCATTGTGGGTTCCTAGTCACATTTATCCCTGGATGTTTATATGGTTTTGCATATGATGTATGCACCTTTTCATACCATGGGCGTTTCATACATGTATTTTAGATGGTTAACAAATATGTATGTTATCAATGGAATGAAACGAGAGTAACTTCATATTACTATAATTTTGAGTTTGAATATGATTATTGTTAATTAGAGCATTTAATTTGTGGTTCAAGCATATAACTAGCCAACTGGTTTAAATCGATTAATTACCAACTGATGCCAAGAAAAGTTTCAAAACAATAATAAATAAATATAAAACACAAAATCTAAAATTATTTCCAATAAAATTGATGCATGTGCAAAATCATAATAATATTCAAAAATAAGTAACATTCTAAAAGCAATCTGCATTGTACTGAGCATTTTATTATTCTCATAATCACTGTATTATTAAAACAATTTGATTTGCACTGTGCAAAAAAAACAAAAATGCCTTTATTCAAAGAAATATGTTCTGCTGAATGCTGACTCAAGTTTCCTGAAGCTGGTGACAGAATGGTACGTCAATAGCAATGACGGCATAGGAAAAATCAATATGGCTACAAGCTTCAATTGCACTAAGAACATCCTGCCAAATAATATACACTTAAATAATCCAGCCACCTGAATCTAAAAGCTTTCTAGGAAAACATAGTTAATTTCAAAACCCAATTTTATCCTGTTTTTACCAATCAGTTCTAATTTAGCTCAGTTACCCCATACACATGTTTCAATAAACACTATACCCTATAAACATAAACACTGATAAATACTGAAGAAAAACTGCCCCTAATCCCCTAGAAGCCTAATAAACAGTAGCCAGTAGCATGCATGTGGAACCTACCGGCCTCGGTGGCATAGTGGTTAGGCCATCGGTCTACAGACTGGTAGGTACTGGGTTCAGATCCCAGTCAAGGCTCAATGGGTAGGTAAACCACTTACACCGACCAGTGATCCATAACATGGTTTGTGCTATCCTGTCTGTGGGAAGCGCAAATAAAATATCCCTTGCTGCCAATCGGAAAGAGTAGCCCATGAAGTGGTGACAGCAGGTTTCCTCTCAAAATCTGTGTGGTCCTTAACCATAGGTCTGATGCCATATAACCGTAAATAAAATGTGTTGAGTGCATCGTTAAATAAAACATTTCTTTCTTTCTTTTTGCATGTGGGACCTGTCACCGGGCCCCTAGCTATAGTAACCAAATATATAATAGCCAAAGATCAAGTCCGGATTCTGGAATCCATCAAAGTTTAAAGACTTTTAAACAAATATTTTGTATTTATATGTACAAGACTTACTTAAAGTCTTCAAGTACAAGGGCTATTTGAACATACAAGTGCACCTACAACAGCAGATCTCATTATTTTTTTAAAAGTTGTTTCATGCCTTTAGTGCAGGTATTATATACTTGTAACTAAATGTTGTACTGTAGGTTCTTTTGTGCATGTATGTCAAGACAATCTTCCTTGTGCATATAAATCTTAAAGATACACTTCCTCATATTTACAATCCACTGTTCATTTGTCTACACCAACATAAAATTGCAAGCAAATTTGAAATTGTTAGCTTTGCAAAATTTGAAATTGTTAGCTTAGCAAATTTGTAATTCTTAGCTAAATAAACCATATTTTATATGGTACATATGTACTGTATTCAAAATCCTGAATCATCCTTTGACAAATAAACAAGCCAGAACCAGGTGTAACAGTATTAACAGGAACATATATGTACACATTATATACATATATACATATACGCATATATGTATATATATATAGATATATATAAAAATATGTGGTCGAGGTACATCTATACTGTATAGGCCACACAGGTTGGTTAAAACTATACAATTATATCACTCTTCATATTCATAAATATACAGGGCTTAATTCTAGATTATGGTAGCCCACTCCCATATGGCTAGTGATATTAAATGTTGGGCTAGCTAGTAAATAACTACTATATTCATGCCAGATGGCAAATGGGGAAAAAAAACAAGTTGTCAAAAACATTTAAGTCCATTTTGTAAATATGAATATCTTGCTCACCCCCTCCTTCCAATATCTAAGAGTTTTTAAGTTATATGTCCATCTTAGGTGACATAACCCATTATTCATATCAGTAAAATTGTATTTACTAAATTAGTGATTTTTTAATTGTGGTTAGAAAAAACATTTAATCACTGATCCAAGTAGATTTTATCAAAATTCTAGAAGCCCCAATATATGTAGAATTTCTTCTTCATGTATTATAATAAAACTTAAAGCCCTTCTTTAATAGCAAGGGATACACATGTCACAGAGATAAATGTATACGATGACTAGTATAAAATGGTCAATGGATCAAACATACATTGTACCTGTAGCTAGGAAATCAAAAGAACACATGTACAAATAAGTTCCACAACTATCTACATATATACTCAAGTAAACGGAATATGAATGAAATACCTGATCTAAGCCAATGGTATTCGGCTCTATAAAACCCAACAAATTTTCTGTGCAAAGCAAAACTCAATTATAAACATGGCTTCTTTCATGAAAGGGAATTGACCGACCAACTAGCAATTATGAATGGCATTAGTTTGTGGTATGTTAATCCGTCCCTCAACAAAAGGAGCACACTGGAACAGAGAAGGCTACAATTCACTGGTTCTGGTAAATTCCTGGATTATTTTCACTCCACTGAATCACGATCAACGTCTTGGCCATAAACAAATGTCTGTCTGTCTCCGTAATGCTCAGCTCTTACTGCAGACTGTCGCAGCAAACAACATGCGCCAGCCACACACTGCTTGATCAATAAACATCAATAAATTCCTGAATGATTTCATCACAGCATGTACACACGAACACTCCCAGAATAGTCTTGCTACACAACTACAATATGTACTTCAGGAGTCTTAGGTGTGTTCCTGGGTATGAGTAGGTAAAAAAAACATGATAGTATTGATACAGATGATAAATTCAAGCAATATTAACCTACACTTGTACAAGTACCATGGGCAGTTCTTATGTGGGTTAACACTTTCAATGGCCTACTTTTCTATAATGGTATCCATTTGTTGATGCCCTGCTTTAGTTTGGGGATCACAAGTGCATTTACCAGGTATAACTTATAAGGTGAGCTTGGTAAGGCCAGTGGTTAAATACAATTGATTACTGGTGTTAACATATTCCTACACACAACATGTTCAAACATATTTACTAGTAGACTCAAACAGTAATTCATATATATTCAACAAATTAAAATAATGTATGTATAGTCATAACAAAGGGAATTTTTTAATAAACTTTTGCATACGAAACAGGCTCAAGACATTTTACTATCTTATATAGATGATGTGCTTGCTATCAAAGCAATGTTTGTTTAAACACAACACATTTTTAATTAACAGCTATTTAACATGTAAATTTATCACTAATCTCCCAAGTAAGAAGTATAAATTCATTGTTTTGAAGAACAGTGCAAGCGTGCGCTACAACAGCTTGTTCTGAATGTGCACGTTAAACCCTATGACATGACATGAACAGTGCAATCATTGCCTGGGGACAGGTTGCAAGAAGACATATTTGTCAATATCCCCCATCCACCTTGCTAATACAATGAAAACCACACTACACTGCAGAAAACATTTTGTTCAGTATCACATCGTGATTCACTACGTAAGTTTGAGAATATATCATATTTATACACATATTTATTCCTAAAATTTCTGTTACAATCTACTAAGTCTGAAAGAATAACTGTGGCTAGGTATCCATGACCATGCAGTTTCTTTACAGAATTGTTAAACACACATGTGTATTGTGCATGGTCAGTGTTCTGCTTCAAAGAACATTTGTGTGTATCCATGGTGTGTTGGATACAGTATGAAAGATACTACCTGTCTGACACACAAGTTCAGCAGGTCACATAGTCAATGGCCAGTTAACAATTAAATCAAAACACAAACTGGTGACCTATTTTCTTCGATATCTAACTACAATAAGTGTGTATCTCTTGTTTACAATAGTATTTTCATTTTCGAAAGGAAAGGAATGTTTGTTTCTCGAAACAACAGTTCATTTTATAGGGGTGTGTGTGCGCGCATGTGTGTGTGTGTGTGTGTGTGTGTGTGTGTGTGTGTACGTGTGTGCATATGTGTATGTGTGAAAAGTGTGAAAGGAAAAAACTGCACTTCAGCTATTCATACTGATTACCATGCACTCTCCCAGAGTCGAAATTTCACATAATAATAATAATAATAATAATAATAATAATAAAATCAACAAAAATAACTTAATTCTCATTGCTGTCCACTTGGGACATACATAAACAAAATCTGTCTACATCTATAGTCCATCCAATCCTCCTACAAAACTGTTTTTTGTGTGAATAATTTTAGTTTGGTTTGACATAAAAAGAAAGTGTTAATTAAAAAAATATAAAAATCTTCTTTGTGCGTAATTTAGAAATCAATCCGCTCAGAAATAAATACCTTGTAGTAAATTCAATAGCATGGAAAAAAGCGTTCCCTGTGGGAAGGACTATAGTGTGATAGTCTGAGATAGTTCAATCCAGATCTCGAAATACCACTGTCGCGATATCAACCAATTAGCTACATGTATGATCCATATATATATGAATATGGTACTATAACACCTCCTCCTTAAAAGTATTGACTAAAGATAGTGGAACATTTCATGGCTCAATATCAATATGGAAAATTTTCGATATCGAACACATTGTTTCACACAAATCTGCATACTTAGTTTTACAGGTCCCATATACAGGTACATGTTTCAAGCATAAGGGTTCTTGACAAACAACACCACTAGAGCACACTGATTTATTCGTCATGAAATAAAATTGATAGTTACGGTCTACAAAAACTAATTTTGTGGACAACACTGTCACATTTATTACCAATGGCAGAACTGGTAGTATTAACTGTGCTATCAAAAGTTATCTAGATGCACTTTGGACTTTGATCCAGACTGATGTGATTTGGTATACGAGTTACCAATACATTCACCAATTATTGTCCTTGCTCATAATACACCCAAATATCCTGGTCATGTAACGCTGTGGTGTAATATACTGCGATTTTATAAAATCTGATATGGGAATAGATGTGTACAAAAGTCTAATTGTGTCCTCTGCTGCAGTTGTTGTTGCTTGGACACATTATCACAAATACAGCAAATGCAAACATTTATCTCGGCCAAGAAAAATATCTAGGTTAACACAACACTGGTTGACAACATTCCAATATTGCTACAGCATGCAACTAAAATAAACAAAGATCAGCTATCTAGACATGTAAGCCTCTGAATTCACCTTTCAGATCATTATCATTTAACAATTTTAACCCCAATTTGATAGCAAAATACATATAGGTACAATAGCTAATTTTCAAGCTGTATCACTGAACCAACTTTAAACAATACCAGATGAAACTATTAGTTATGTACATGATGTATATTGGCCAAAAAGAATGGAGGGGTGGGGGGAGCAGAGGTTTTACTTCACATTGGCAATAAAATAATGACAGTTTTAAAAGCATTTTCAGATGCTATTTAAGAAAGTATTTCTAATACCATTAACTATGATCATAAATATATATTTAATTCTCAACCATACAAGAATTACAAACATCTGTGCCATTCCCATTTGGCAAAGAACACTCTGTAGTGATAGATGGACATAGTACCAGGAAAGTGATAAGCAATCAATTGGGTGTAAACTAATGGTGCATATGTATAAAAGTAGCTGTATCAGGATTGTGTATTTGCTGTACACACATGTAATGGATGTTTTAATACATCAGTACATTAACAAATACTGTCTTTTTTTTACGTTAATTTAAGAGCTGGTCAAAACAATTATGACACTGGAAGGAAAGGGACTTACGATAATGCACAACCACAATGTATTATTAAGTTTGTGACAGGGAAAACGGTTTAAACATGGACTCAATATTTTTGGATGAATGAGAACCCTGTACATTCAATGTAGGTTACTGACCTAGGCAACATTATCTCCCATTATTCTGCATGCCCATCTAATTATTTTCCATCTCATGGGCGATCACAAATAACTGCTGACTGTTTTGTTACAGTGGTATGCCTGTGAATAATATGCGCCAAAACAAAACAATACCTGTAAATGCATGTACATGTGTATACATCCATTAGATAGATATATGGAGTTGTCAAATCTGCTGTTAAAGCAAACATTTTATTCAATGGTGAACCAGTCACCTGTCTTAAAAGGTCACCTTACAAATTCTCTAGGTTGAAACTTAACATTAAAATCACGGTGGTCAGTAGGGCTACTTAAAAAATATTTCTCCACATTCTTGTTAAATTAAGTGGCACTGAAATTACCCAGGACTTTAGATTACATTAAAGTCGAGGCAATAAACATTGTGCCCAAAATAATCATACTCAAATTCAGTAAAAACATGCTGACAACAAAATATTTCACCACAAAACCAATAAAATGTGAAGTTTAATTACATTAAAATAATATGAAATGCATTTATAAATACTGATAAGTCTCCAGCAGCTGTTAATGACAGTACTAAACTAAAATAACCTTCTTGCAATTAGAAAAGGCAAAATTTGTGTCCATTATGTCCAAATTATTGATATCTAAAGCCATAGCTGTCACAATAAGTTTCCCAATGTAATACATGCACTGTATACTGACATGGTAATTAAAATAATTAAAATTGTAAAATTGATGGCTGCCCTACAGGCTAAGATGTAAAATTTACTCATGGACTGCTAATTTTTAAAACTAGATTCTTGTTTTTAAAATAATATTGCTTGCAATTATTGACTGCTATCACCAATGTTTTATATGAAATTGCCTTTTTGTCATAACTAATTACTTATTTCCCAATATTTTAATATTCTAAACAAGGTTTTAAATGGGTACATATTAGAGTATCAAACCCAATACACTTTGTCACAATCTGAAATAAGTAGATTCTGTCACAGATTTCTACAAACACAAAACATTGAAATCAACCCCATTCAGGTCGCTCTAGATCTACAACATGAATCCTGCAAATCTTTAGTTCATCAGGACCTAGATTGTAACAAGTCAAACAGCCAATCAAATTGACATGCACCTATACAGGGGTGCTGGTGTTTGTGTTACTAAACAGAGCATTGGGAATTGCTTCAATATAGCCTATATAT